>CP045901.1:19276344-19287017 GCA_013387185.1 Caligus rogercresseyi
CCTTGACAATGTTTGTTCTAAGATCTCAGAGGGAGAAATTGGTCTACAACATTGGTGTATAATGGTCTATGTATTGGATTAAAAAGTTTCTTTTTAAATACAAATCCAATGGTAAACCATCCATAAACCATACCGTAAAAGGTAAAATAGTCATGTTCAAATGCATATTGCTAAACGAAGATAAGTGGGCATTAACTAAAGTTAATGTATAAATGTCATTTTATTCATAGACTTTTAAATATTGGTCGTTGTGATGCCAGATAAGGTTTCTTCCTTATTGATATTGTTATTCGTTGAAGACTTCATTACATCCTGGTCTATGCAATGAGGCATCATCTAAATGATTTCAATTTTTTTAATATTCCAAGATCTTTGGCTTCCTGAGAAGGTCCTGGAGAGCTGCCGGCGTAGCTTCATCACAGTGATTTTTGGCTTCGATGTTCTCGGTTATTATTTTAGACATTTCTCTTGGCAGCAAAGGCGTGCTGGGGATCAATGACCCATCGAAGGTACATATCCTGCCACAAAAGCTGAAAATATGGAGATGAGTGCTAAAATGGATGACAGGTTTGAATGTGATTGGTTAAAAGAAATGAGGGGAAGAAAAAACACTGTGTAGATATAAGAAAAATATGTTAAACCAGCAATAAAAAAAATAAAAAATATCACCTGTCCATTCAGTAAAGGAAAGGTAATGATATCAGATTATTCAAAATAATGAAAACAGTTTCTGACAACCAAAAACAACTTAAATATTAAAGTTACCTTACGTAAAAAAGTTTTTAAATTTACTTAAATACTAAAGAGTTAAACAACAATCATTCAATAATGTAGACACGGTGTTGTTGAAACGATATTAGGAAGAATTGGCCGAGGAAAATATGGACTAGGAAGAAATGGACCAGGAAAGAATGGACCTAGTCCATATTTCCGGGTCCATTTCTTCTGGACACGGCTTGAAACATTTGGTATAAATATCTCAAAAGAGCTTTTATACTGCTTAAAAACAGAATTAACTTGAACCAGGGAATACTGGATTCGGTTTTTTTACCTAAATGGAGCTGTTGTAACCATAGATATATAACGACATGGAGAGCTTATTGGATTTTTCAGAGAAGTACGCATTGTGTCCAATGTAAACGAATATTTCTATTCTCTATCAGAGAGATATAAAGACATTATTGGATTCTCCAAAGAAATACGTCATTGTGCACAATATAATCAAATCTTTCTATCTCTATGATCTGCTAACGATGACGTAGTACAAATTACTTTGTTTATATTGGGCACAGGCGACAACTGAACGATATTTCTCTGCTATTGAAGGGAATAAGCTCTCTATATCTTTATATCTCTATAGTTGTAAACCATAAGAATACTTACCAGACTAACGGTGCAACTGAGGGCAAATGATTTTCCCGTTGGCTCATACATGGGGTTCAAGTAGTTCACAATGACGTCAGGTCTATTGAGTAGGACCAAAGGCTCACCGTTCGATTTTTCAAGTCCAATATGGATCTCTCACTCTCGCAATCTGCAAGGAATGTTCCAAAGTTAGAGAAATAAGCCTGATCCGCAAGGAGAATAAGGAACTTTTCCGTGAATTCGAAGGAACAAGGGAACTGATGGTAGATTTGCAGACAGAGTCGAGAAAAAAGGGTTTAAAGTAGGTGCGTGGCTCTTAGATTGGTAGCTAGGGAATCGTTAAAGGGCCTTTAGTTGTCCTGGACCATATGGGATGACCTGCATGGATCCATTCTCGAACTACAAGAGCTTCAAACCTACATAAATATAATTAAGAATCATGATGAAGCAATGACCTAATATAAAATATTTCAAAATACATTTTGAGATAGTAAAGCTATTTTGTAAATTCATGGGTATTGTCCTCATATTTGGGACTAGCAATCAAATGAGCGATAATAGATAAGTTATCCCTGACGTCATTTTTATCTTTATCGCTAAGTCTTTTAAAATCGTTCACTATTTATCGCTAGCCTTGGAAACGTTGTTTTCATTTATCGTTTATTAGCAAGTTAAAAACTGATGGCGTACACCACTGATAATTATCAGTAATCATCATTTATTAACACAATAATAATTCATTTGGTCAAGTATATTCAAGTCGTTTGTATACTATTATTAGATATCCCACAAATAGATTATCGATATTTACCCTTTGACATCAAAATTGATGACACTCATCATGAATATTACTTAAAAACGGAATGATTAAAACGGTATTTACCCTCTCACTGTTCTACAGTCCGGATTCAGTATGATTTGTGCCAATGAGGTAACGCAAAGCGTAATGTCCATTCCTTCTGAACCATGCACGACCACAGATGCATTCTCCTTCTCCAAACATTGAGCAATCAAGCAGGCAAGTTCAGAATATCCTTCACATGCGTTAACCAACTAGGAGACAGTCAGCTTATTGAGCCACTTCTCTGCTGAAGCATTTGTTTCAATGATGGCATCCATCAACTTTGAGTAGGAATCCAGGAAGTAATGGAAGCGGTCGATGATTTAGTGATTCGTTTCCAATAGGGGTAATGAGCTTCGATTTCATAGCCGCCTCCTTGGATTTGGCACTAGCACATGCCGCGTGCGTTCGCGTGTCAATTATGTAGCCCTTGCGGGCCCCATAGAACTGAGAGCGGCTCAAGTTTAAAATCACAGAAAGAATTTTTTCGTCCTCACGGCAGCGTTTGTTGTTTGGACCCGTGAGAGGCTGGCTACATCGCACGAGGACTCTCTGTTTTGGGAACAAAAGGATAATATTTTAAATATTATATTCATAAATATTATATGCGTGGGCATTACTCCATTTGGATGTCTGTAGCTAAGAGTCGGAAATCTACCTTCTTGACGAAATCGAGCAGAGAGACGAAGGCAGTCATCTGATATACATGCAGGGACAACCACTGCCTTGGGATATGTTCGACATACCTAAAATATTTATAAAATGTTATAATGCAACTTTTTTTTATGTCGGTGTCCAGAAAAAATGGTGCAGCAAAAAATGGGAATCACTGATTTTGGAAGATCATAAATAATAATAAAAGATATAATTTAAAATTATTAACTATTTCTATTATTTTCATTTTTCTATGTTCCATTCAAGTTCGACCATTTTTCCTCATGTAACCGTTGTATAGATATAGATCATATGCATATTTATAAATGGAAGAAACGTCGAGAAAAAAAGCGATCGTCGAAGGGAATGGTAAGGCTTTTATGCGGTTTCTAGGTTAACACAAATAATTTTAAATTATTTATCACTGTTCGCTCAGAAGATCTTCTATTTTTGACTTTATTATTAAATATAATTGTATTTATTAGAGTGAATACTCGAACATATAATTTTTTATATCTCTAAGTTTAAAAATGAAAATTGCTAGTTGTAAAAAAATAAGCTAAGTTTCGATCACATTTTTTAAAATTATGTCTGTGGTTATAGTCAACTTACAAAAAGTAGCTTGATTTGATATTCATTTTATATTTTTATATTAAGAGAAATTCAATTTCCTTTTATTAAATTGTTGTCTTAATAACTGTCAACAACGAAGTATTTCACCTACGGAGAAGTCTGAGTTTACGTATGATATCCTCCACTCCTTATTTTTAGAGTGAACCAAACTTGAAAACTCTCTTCGGGTTGGAACAAACTCCATCCATCCTCGATTGTTTGAAATGCGGTGTGTAAAATAAGGGATAGCTTCGAGTCAAATCATCTGCAATTAAGAGGATTTATACATGTTAATTGATGTTTGATAAAGTCAGTTCCGGACATCTTTTCATGTTCGATAATCTAATAATTTCAAGATTTGTATTTTTTCTGGTGTAAAGGTTGCGTGATAACAAACAAGTTCCGTGAGTTCATTTTAATGGATGCATATTAACGTTGTCCATATATTCAGTTAACTAGTTATGAATTATTTTTAAAGGGATGACTAAATTATTTTATAAAATTGCGTTAAATGAAAAATAATCCATAGAAATTCGCATCAATTATTTTGTATTTGAAATATTCGTTCGTCCTTGGAACTTGGATATGATAAAAAAGGACTCAAAGTATTTATTTTCTCTATTTAAAAGGAATCTGTCTTGTGTATTGATTTCTTTGGTTCAATTTAAAATATATTATATAATAATTTTTAACGGACAGTTTCCTTATATGAAATCAATAATATCTTAGTTCTACGAACTAAGGCATTCTAAATACAAAGCAGCCTTGTTTTTTATAATAATAAAAATTTGGGTTTCATTGATAAATAATATTGGAAATTAAACAAATGAACGGAACGGATTTTTTAACTAATGAACTCGGAACATGGAGCCATAGTTTTGTAATATGAAGGATTTTTCTATATAAACAAAAAATGAAATTCTCATATATTTTGTTCGCCTATACAATCTTACCAATAGCTGAAAGCTTCTCAAGAGTATCAGCAACGTCATTAAACTCTTCTTGATTGGGTATGGTGATATGAATTATCTTCAAGTCCTTACACTTGATGGTAATTGAGCATTTATTTCTCCGTTCAATGGAATCGATGCTTCTGTGAAGGATCTGCAATATATAACGAAAAATAACTCGTGAATTTAAAAAAAACTATAATTAAATAAAAATTGTGAATATATTTACACTACACTCAATATTTGTATATATGTAAGATTTTGAGAATGGCTTTGTATTACATTTATATGATTCAGAAGCCCACTTATAACTACAGTAAAATTACAGATTGAGTAGGTTATTTTCTAAGGGATTGGACTGGCAATCTACTTATGTTGACATCCATTCCTATGATTATATTACCGCTTAGATCTATAATTCTTTTGTGCAATCAATACCAATTTATCAATCTATTTAAATTGACTTAAATAACATATTATTATGTACATCTGACGTCAGATTAAATAAAATCATTCAAAGTGATTGGATACACATTTAATAGTATTGTTCGTTTAGAATTCAGATTGAACCCACCTCACTTGAACTTAAAGCGGTATCTGATTGTAGTCTTAATAAAATATTTGTCGAGAAGTGTAAATACGTTAATTTCAATGTTTTTATATTCAACAGTTCATTTTTATGATATGTACAACAGAATACATAAAAACCTAAGGCAATGTATGAAAAATCACACACACATATATATAAATAAATGTTTTGGGTATAAACAAGCATAATTTAGGAAATATAATTAATTAGATTGTCAATCTGATATACAGTGCAAACAAAAATCTATGTTCCTAAATTAAAGTATGACCACAGCAAAAAAAACTGCGTGGCAAGCATCCTATCTGATGCCAAATATACCGACAGTCACGCTTTCATGGACAAAATATTCTGGAACCGAATGACATGACTACAAATTGTTTATATATATAATTTCAGAAATAGTATATATATATATAGTATATATATATGTGATATCATGTTAATATTTTTATATTCTTTTTTTCTGGACCTATGACGTATATTATTATATATATCAAATATAGTATATATATATTGTATTCATTTTTTCGTCCTAGCGTCGTATCTTATGCATCTACTTTGTTACATCATGGTATATTCCGCCGAAAACAACCTAAAAGTGGTAATCATAATCAACTTTTTTAAAGTTTCTTTGCAGCAATCAACACGTTGAAATTGTAAAATATATTTGAGAAAGTACAATATATAATTATTTGAACGAATTCTTTACTATACTATCACCAATTTTAGGAAAAATATTTCTACGTTTTATATTCATGAATTTAATTATATGCATTTAAAAAGGACAAATAAATACATGACTAAACATTATAAAAATTAAATTATCGTAATTATAAAAATAACAAATTTCGTTACATTAATTCAAATTTTAAAATATCTTTCAAATTATTTTTATGCAACTTATATTGCGAAGATTTGACGACGAATAACATTTTATTTGAATGCTGTCTTTCTATATGCCTGGAATAATAAGCTTGCAAGACGTCTCTATTAGAAACTTAGCCACACATATTTAAAAAAAAACTAAGGGTCAAAGTGAACTTATTAACAACGATTGTGCAATAACAATGACTTTGATGCAACTGTTGGCTCAGTAGGTTAAATAACAAAATTGTTGTGTATGTAGATTTTTGAAAATATTAATCTATATGGCCTAATTTTCTGAGTATTTTTCTAATCATATAAAACTAAGGACACTGAATAAAATTCATCCAAGTGGATCTTACCCATAGCTCATCTGAGTTATCAAATCTATCCGAGAGAATCAAATGATGACCCGTGATGCAAAGCGTCATTTCCGTAGGGCTTAAAACGGCCTTTGAAGAATGACCCTCAGGACCGTGAGACCTTGATAAGGTCCGCAAACTCCATGATCAATCCTTTATAAGTCAGAGGAAGAAGGGACTCGATTCCTCTTCCATCATCATGAAGACATATGGTAAGGAGAAAGTTTGAATCAGAGCACATTCATAATTGTAGACACTCTTATTTCCCCTCCCCCTTTCATAACAAGCCAAAAAGGGCCTTTCTTTGCAAAAATAAATAATAAAAAATAATTAGGCCTAAGAGATCTTATGTTGGGGGAAAATTTTCATAATAAAAACTTGTGGCTAATTTCATAATAAAAACTTGTGGCTTGAGTAAAGAAGTAGTCTTGGGAAAGAACGTAAAAAAATAAAGTATGAATGAAGCATGTTGTTCATTGACGTAAGAGAGCCTTTAAATAGTTTAAAAAGGAAGTCCTTTCTCAGAGAGAGAGAGAGATCGGGTAAAGAAAGTCACTCTCATAGAGAAGAGAGGAAGAAACCTTATTGACACGTAGGTGGCCTACGAGGATGAGGGTATCCGTGGTCATCATGAAATCAAAAGGGATTCTTTTAAAAAGAAAAAGCTATAAAAATATACTGATAATAATAATAGAACACGAAATCCATATGTTCAAAATTGAACTATTACCATTTTTACATAACATATATATTTATGGGAACAATAGTAAGTTCTTAAGTATCTATAATTAATACAATTCAACATAGTTAAATTTTTGAAGCCCTTCTCATATAATTTTTAGTTATATGTATATTAACTTAATAGCCACAACAAAAATCAATGTCATCACTCCTGTGACCATGCGCATCAAACTCATACCTTTAGTATATTCTTCTTATAATTATTATCAATATTTGTATTATTGCATTTCAAAAAAATATTCCGCGCTCCCTCCTTCTGAGTGAATGGGACAAGGAAGATACCTACTGACAAGGTGTAGGGAGTAAAGTAATATAAAAACACATAGACACAAAGTCCAGTGACGTCTTAACACACATCATTTTGTACGACAGCCCTATTTTATAAATAGAGTCCTTCATAAAGTGACTGCATTCTATGTTAACATAGTTATATACCAAATTACATTCATTTTATCCTTGGCTTTCATTTTAAATATATGCATATTGTTTAAGTATGACGCTATTGATATTTCATGATCCTTTTTCTCTATTCCTCCTCTGTTATATATTAGGCACCTTCTTGTGAACGACCTGAGTAGGAAGAAGAAGAAGCAGAAGAAAAAGGTTTGTGGGCGGGGTGAAGCAGAAGAAGAAGAAGAAGAACCAAATACCTATTCTTCCTCCTTCCCTCCCTCCCTCCTCCTCCTGACGTTCTTTTCCTCTCTCTCTCTCCGTCTCTTTGTGTGTATCTCTCTGCTTCCCTCTGGGATATTTCTTTTCCTCTCTGTTTCTCCGTCTGTCCGTTTGTCTGTGTGTGAGGGTTTGTATGTGAGATTGAAGTTCTTGAGCAGTGAATGGAGTGATTATTCTTTAGGCATCGGCCGAGTTCTTCTGTGCTTCCGATCCCCCTTCCTTTCTTCTTCTTTCTTCCTCCTCTGTTTTCATCTTGATCGGATCTATTGCTTGAGAGTGGAGTGGCCTGCAATGAGATGGATGAGCTCCGTTGCTCTCCGAGCAGTGCCGTCCACCCTGGCCACCTGACCCGCGCCCTGTCTTCCTCCTCGTCCTCCCCGCCGTGTGCAGTGTGCCCCTCCTCGAGCTCCTGTGTTTGGACGGCGATCTACGACTACAGCGCCCAGGGTGAGGATGAGCTGAGCCTCGTGAAAGGTGATAGCATCGAGGTCCTCTCCCAGGACTACAAGATCTCCGGGATGAAGGTTGGTGGACGGGTAAATGCCGTGGGAAGGTGGGCGTCTTCCCCTGCAACTTTGTGTCCCCCGTGGATCACGGAGACTTTGGGCAGCTACGCAAGGAAGAGCTTCTCCGATTCTGCCCACCCACATCTCCTTCTCAGAGCTGGCTCTGGAGGAAGTCATTGGCGTGGGGGGATTCGGAAAGGTCTACCGGGGGACGTACGGGGAGCCGAAGTGGCCATCAAGGCCGCTCGACGAGACGCGGAGGAAGATGTGTCCTTGACCAAGGAGCGGGTTCTCCAGGAGGGAAGACTCTTTTGGCTACTCAAACATAAGAACATCGTGGACCTCTGTGGGATCTGTCTGGATGAGCCAATCTATGCTTTGATCATGGAGTATGCCCGAGGGGGGCCGCTCAATCGCATTCTGAGCGGACGGAAGATTCGACCGGATGTCCTCATTGACTGGTCTATTCAAATGGCTCGGGGCATGCTCTATCTTCATAAAAGGCCCCCATCTCACTCGTACATCGGGATCTCAAATCGGCCAATGGTATGTAGTGTAGAACACACACACTTTGATGACATAACTTGTCTTGTATCAACTCCTTGTATCACATGGACTTCGAGTCGAATTCATGTTAGATGGATGAAACAATTGGATTCAACAGTCAAACAATGTTATTTGGGTTGAAATAAGTTCAATGATTGAGTGTAAGAATAAAGATGTTTTCCTTTCATGACATCTAGATTGTGGCACTAAAATACTTTCTATTTGATAAATCTGTTTCATATCTATAATAAGGAACTGCGATCCAAATAACAACTCTTGTAAAAGTAAAAAAAATCCCCCTCATATCCATTAGTTATAAAAACGACACGAATCGATGACACTTCAATATTCCATAACTCTTAAAATATATGTTAATCATGATAATATTAAATCTGTCATATTAAAAAGAATATGAAACAGAACATTCCAATAATTGATGTATCATTCAGTAATGTTAGATTATAAAAAACCACCTCAATGATCTGAGTACTCAGATATAATTTTAGATAAAAGCCCATTACATTTAAAATCATATTGCCTCCTACTGAACATTGACAATTAAAAATACTAAATGTAAAAAAGTGGATAATTAAAGCCATTTTATACTATCAAGCATAAGTATTTAAAAAAAAAAATGTACTATCAGTTAATTGATACATATTTTTAAAGTATTACTAGCAAGGATCATCTAAAAGGAAACTTCTTGCAATTAAAATGATTTGCCTCTATAGATAGGCTATCATAGCGCTTATACAAAGGAATAGTAAATCATCTAGTAGGAAATACCTAATTAAAGCATAAAAGTAACCAATAACCTAATGACCATTCAACACTCCTTCTTACAACTAAAGAACTTATCTGCATTACATTTGTGCAGTGAAGAAGGCCTTACTTTACTTAACATTTTGTACTGTAATCATTTGCCTTGAAAATCTATACACCCTTACTGAAGCCAATATATTAAGGATAACTGCAGCTAAATATAAATGTTTAAACCCCATGTCTTTAGCTAACCCTATCAATAGCTAACATATACATCTATAAAACCTTGATCCAGTCCTTCACTCTTTAAAAAAAATTAATTGTAGTAGTAATTAAATATATATATATTTATGAATTATTCTCATTTAAAAGTCCGAAAAACTCTTTCATTCGAAGATTATTTGTGGGCAATTAGGAGTCTACACAGCGAAGAAGCATTATTATTGTTTTCTATCGATGAAATGCTGTCTTTATTTAAAACTGACTTATTTATAATATATATAATTTTTGAGTTGGCATTTCGTAATGGTACAAATATGAATAAAAATAAACAAAATGGCTCTCTATTCAATTAATTGACTCCTTTTTTTATTTTCATGAATCATGCAATATGTTTCTGTAGCATATTTATGATGATAATATATAATTAACTTAAAGCATCTATTTAATATTATATGTGTCGCCAAATTTAAGTCAATGGCCAACAAATGCTGAGTCCTACATGGCTTAAGATGCCAAGAAGTTTATAAATAAAATTGCAATAGCGCCTATGCCTGAAATGAATACATCAACCTCGCGAATGGAATAATGTACTTATAAGATTATTTCAATCCTGAATGAATATCCTCGTATAACTAACCATGCATTAATGTAACTAATAGTTACGATAGCTTTTGATAGTATTCTGACTACTACTACTAGCCTAAACAATCACATGTTTTGTGCGCATTGAAACATAGCTCTGGTAAAGCTTTTTATTGCTATTCAATTGTGGAATGACTGATATCTCCATTAAGATCCTTGTAGAATCTGTTTAAAGAAATACAACAACTTTATGCTAAATTGATTAACCTCTTGAGAATTTTTATTGAGTACTCAATACATTTATCAGTTTGCACTTAAAGTGCATATTAATTGTACTAGTAATAATGAAATTAAACAAATGCCACCATGGGATAAGGCCTTATATCATTAGGCAAGCGTAGTGAT
>CP045901.1:19287117-19297641 GCA_013387185.1 Caligus rogercresseyi
TTTCATCAAACGTAGAATCATTCACTGATAACTTCTGACCCCATTCTTTTTACGTATTGATTTTTATTCCGAAAGGCATTCCTTGTACATATGTTATTCAATATGCCATATCAATAGCAGCAGCTTTTTCCTTGGTTTCCTTTATTAATGATGACTTTTTGACATGGAATAGTCATCACCATGACTTCCTACTGTTTCTAGAATGTATACGCCTGTTTTAGATAACCATTAATTCCGTGAAGGGTGTGCTTTCTTCCAAGACATGCTGCTGGTTTTATTTATTTCTCGATTGAAAAATCTTATAATCTGAGTACTTTGAGAAGGATATTCGTTTATAAATAAGCCGGTTGTTAAATAGATATTGTACATATTTTAATTTTTGTATAAATATACAATTCCTTGTATTTGTAAACTTTGACGAATATTATGACTTTTTTGCATATTCTCTCAAATGTTCACAGTTTATATATTGATTATTAAAAAGAAATCGTTTCCTACTCATCATACTTTGATATTTTGTCCACAATTTACAATTTACAATAACAATAATATACTGTGATTTTGAATATCGATAGGAGTCTATTGTTCTTTATGCTCGAGTCATCTCGTTTAAGAGCATTAAAAGAAGGTACGCTGAGCTTTAGATGCAGCATAAATTGTTTTCATATGTTCAAAAAGCCCTATTCATTTTTAAGTCTTAAGGTGAAGACATATTTATAAAAGAAGCAAGGTAACTTGAAAATTATTAGTGACATCACATGACACATATCTGATGATGTACAATGGGATGTGTTTTTTATCAGAGCTGCGACTACCGAATGTAAATACTACCGACGGTAGATTTCAATATAGAACCGATTATACGATATTCGGTAGAAACTACCAAATACCGTACCGATTGACATCGGTACGGTATATTTGAAAGTATGACTTTTATAGCATTCACATAGAGGCAAAAAAGATATAGAGAGCTTATTCCCTTCAATAGCAGAGAAACAATCGTTCAACTGTCGCTTTGCCCAAGCGCTCCCTTGTGTGAAGAACTTGAACTTTGCAAATAAACAACTACAACTTACAATATTATAGAGCAGATACATAAATATACATTCAGTATAAGCTTATGCTATGCATTGAATACTAGAGTCCTTATGAAGAAGTCACAGAGCAAATACATAAAAAATGTATCTCTCTTTCTTATCTACCGTACCGAATATCGATCGATACTGTATACATATAATAAAGTCTACCGAATACCGATATCGATCGGTAGAAGGTATATACCGAATATCGAACCGGTGGTAGATTTTTCTACCGAATCCCAGCTCTGGTTTTATATAGATTACGGCTCTTATGTTTTTGTGAAATGTCTAAATTATTTATTTTCGGGGCAACGTTTCCCCCATAGTTTGCATATTTTTATTACATCTTAGAAATCAAATTAATAAGAGAGGCTGTGTGCGGTAATCCGTTGCTCCAACTCTCAATGTTGAGAACGCAGATTCGCCGCCTCCCGAGGAGAGGAGAAGGTCAAAATTGATCAAAAACATTCATGACTATAGGGTAATTTTAATGCTATAATGTTATGCTTATCCTCACATATGATGCAATGGAACCAATTAGGTATTCAAAAAATATGCGTATGTTGTACATATTTATTTTGAAATATATTAATGTATCTATTTTGAGTCATCTATGATTTTACTAGACGACATTTTATTGGGTGTAAGGCCGCCGCCGCCACAGCTTTCATCCTGTTTTGTTATGTTTTCCTCATAATTCATTCAAATATTTTATTTATTTATGCAAGGCAGTCCTTGATTAAATTAGTCAATAAGTGTGTGATAAACTATGAGAAGTATGTTAAAAATATTTGATAGGATTTATGACTTAATAAAGTTAATTTCATGGTACGTACTATTTCTTATGGGTTTCAATATCAAAATTCTTTATGATAAAGAGATCCGAGAGCACTTCCGAGTATGTGGAGCTAACAAAAAGAGAAAATACTTATAACCTCTTCGTGAAGAACGTTACGCAAATGCATGTGATTTCTTTGTCCTATGAATGGATAGAGAGTTATCTCCACTTTTGTATCCATGACCATTTAACCCCAATATGTGTGATTAATAAGCAGTTTCTGTATATCTGTAAGCATTTTTTTAGTTGTTCACCTTAAAAAATATATAGGATTTCTTAATTGCTTCAACCTCTTTTTCACACGGGCCTTCGTCGTCTTCTCGGGCCTTGAGAAGAAGCATTTATTATATACTTCGGTTAAGGAATTGTAAACTACATATTCTTCTGTTGCTAAAAATACTTTCCTTTTCTATTTAAATTATTTTGAACACATCACTAAAGAAAATTAAATATATTTATAAATAAACGACATCAATATATATATAATGTACTACAATTAAAAAATCAACTATGCAGATATTTGTTTTTATATTAAGCATAAAGCTAATTTAATCAATGAAAGTATGCGGAAGAATATATATATATATATATAATTTCTGAGTAATTATTAATACTAGTTAATGTCGAATTTCTCCTTTTGCATTTTTCTTTGTTCCATTCCCCTTTCAAGTACGACCTTTTTTTCCTCATATCGTATACGTCATGAAGATATAGATCATATACAAGAAAAAGGTGATACCGAAGGGAAGAGGTATGATCATCATCCAGCACTATCTTCGTTATGTAGAATGATCATTTTTTTTAATCCAGCTGATTAGTCGTCAAAAATACTTGCATACACAAAGAGAAATATATTTTAGAACTGAAGGGGTTATACATTGATTAGTATCCATTTGTAAAATATTTAGTGGCATGAGTTGTAATACTTTCTTACTTTCGACAGAACACTATTCCATAAAACACAAAGTTTGTATAGAAAATCCTGGAAGAAATGGCAAAAGGGGAAACAATCAAACAAATCGATTTTAATTGTGAGTTCTTATGAAATCTGAATGTAGTTTCATGAGCTATTGCAGAGCTAAATAAGTCACAGGGGGGGGGGGGGCATCATTTTGACCCGAAAACAGCTCAAATGTCTAGTATAATTTTGGATAATAATTATTATTATTTGTGGGTAACTTTATGAGTTTGAAGTTCTTTAAAATATATATGACCATTCTTCAGATTTAAAATAAAAGGAAAATAATATAAGCCATAGTTATATGTATTTTTTTAAATGCAATGCTTTAGTATAAATACATCCAACATATCCAACCTTAGAAAACATATTTAACTACGACCGTCTTATTTCTGGCAAAAGATCATATAGACTACTCGAATTCCTCCTATCACGTTGATATATCATAATAAACACGCTATATCTGGTTATCACAATTTGAAAAAAACCTTTCACCTAAAGATATATTATAACCATGTTTTTTCTTCTTAGTTCTTATCCTAGAGGACATCGAAAAAGAGGACAACTCCTTTTTAAAACACTCAAAATCACGGACTTTGGCCTCGCTCGGGAATCTGCAAATACGACGCGGATGTCCGCTGCGGGAACCTACGCCTGGATGGCCCCGGAAGTCATCAAAAGCTCAATGTTCTCCAAAGCCAGTGACGTTTGGAGGTAAGAAAAACAATACATTTAATAATAAAATTATTAAGAAATCGAGTCTAAAAGCAATATTTTTTTTAACTATATACAAAAATAATAATTTTAAACTCATCTCATTACAGTTGATAAAAAAACATAAATACATGGGTAATATATTATTTATCTGCCTGCATTCAATATTTTATACTATCCCATATATTGGATCGGAATTGAGAGCTCAGTCAATTTTATATTTTTGTGACTAATATATTATTACTTTGCCAGTATTCGATATTTTTATATCGTCCCCCATATATATTGGCTTATAAAACGGATATATATTAATCAATATGAAGCAATCTAGAGAAAAACGAAGTTATACTCAAAATTTTAATTTAAAAAAAACTGGAAAAAAGATTGAAAATATTATGACTTTGCATATATATGTTTTGTTATATGTATTTTTAATTGCACATTAAAAAAGTTAATTTTCTTTTCAAAAAAAATAAACACATCAAGAAGATACAACAAGCTGATGCACATGTCATACGTTTTTATAAATTTAGTAACGTCTGATGAAAAAGTGGCGCAAAAACTTTTTATTAAAACAAATAGAGGCAATTAGTTCGGCTAAAATTTGGTAAATGTGAATGAATTGTTTGGGCTCTGATATAATTTACTCATAAATCTATAAAAATATTAACGCTAGTACGACCGTGATATCGCATTCAATAATTTTGCAATAAATTGTTCACTAATGCGACTAGGATTTTGATATTTTACAGACTTTCCTAACAATAATTTACTTCATATTTTATTTATAATTTTTTGTTGTAATCGTACACAATACTACATAGACCCTACCAGTGATATCAATTTGATACTGTAGCGGCTATAACCTACTACGTAGTTACATTAAATGGATTATTGGTTTCTAACTCATCGAATGTCTTTCTTTCTTTTTTTTTTTTGTTTTCCTACTACTTATTTTATGTGATCGGTTTACTTTTGTCAATAAAAAAGTATCTGAAGTTAACTATTCGCTTCAATACACAATTTTTAGGCAGTTCCGATATCAGATAATAAGTTGATTTTTTGGGAGCATGTTAGCTATTTTAAATACGTAAAACGTAATAAAAACAATGAACACTGTACTGGATAACCCAAACTATTCGCACATTTCAAACTTATTTGAGTTCCTTTTGTTTTATATTGATAACTTTATGTTGAGTTACACTTTGATTGCACATACATTGGAGCTCATGCCAAAAATGTAAAGCCTGTAAAGAAGCAATTACAGACTTTTGAGCAATTTAACAAGGGGGGACTTCTTGCCCCTATTACCTCCATAAAATCCTGATCTGAAACATTGATGGAATGAATATTCAAATAGTTATGACTTTTATCGGCTTCACATCGGAACGATGACATACACCAAGTTTGCTCATATTTCAACTAAATGAAAGGGATTATAGAAAACTGCAAATTAAATTACGGGCCAAATCCAATTAATAACGTTAAGATCAACTATTCCAAACACAAAACATTTGTTCAAATATCAGTGGTAATATGAATTCGCATATAGTTTTGATTGGCCATAGATGTTTTGTATAATATTCAGTAAATGGATTATATGATTTGAAATAATTTTCAAAGACAATCTGAATATGTAATCATTTAGCTTACGGACCCTTACATCTTAAAGGGCAGAACAACAATTACATCGAATTATTTAACTTGGTGAAAATTCACCTTATTCACAGTCGCAGAAAAATACCCAATATTTTTTGGCAGTATCAAAAAGTTGCCAGTATCTATTCAGTATTACAAGGAAACCAAATTTGGCGTTGATATGAATTGACCAGATTGCTAGTTTGTACACTTAAAATTACCATCTCGCTATTTCGTACAGTCTTTTTTCAGAAATATTTTTGTGATCGTGTTTTAATCTTGTCCTCACTCCGAATTCCCGAATTTATTTTTCATAATGCTATAGATGCAATAACATAAATACATTTGACATAAGTTTATCTTCGGCGAGTATTTATTAAAGCATTTATCTCCACTGAAGCTCTCATATTCCTTTCCAGTCCTAGTTTGGCATATACTCGATAGAAATTTCTTCTCAAGGCTCCCTTAATATATTGTGTTTTACTTATTTGCCTAGTTATGGGTGATGCTGTGGGAGCTGTTGACTGGAGAGACGCCCTATAAGGGGATCGACGATTTAGCAAGCCTACGGTGTCGCTGTGAACAAACTGACGCTTCATATACCCACAACAGTTCCACAGGAATGGAGAAATTTGATGGAAGGTGAGTGTTGGCATTAAGCTTTTAAATGCGAACTTAAGTCTTCCATTTACAATTTGTTGTGCAGTTCATTTTCAAACAAGCAATTTCTCATAACATACAAATGCCGATATATATTTTCATTACATAATTCACTATCGAAAAAATCAATCTATTCAAAATCGCAGAGAAATACCCCATAAAGTTTGGGCAGTAGCAAACGTTGCCATTATATATTCAGTATTACAACTAAATCAAATTTGGCGTGGATATACTTGACCAAATGGCTAGGTTATAAAATTGCTATTTCGATAGTACTTCTTTTAATGGTCGGAAATATTCTTGAGAAACGGAGTTTTAATCTCGGCCTTTGCCCATTCAAATAAATTCCCGGAATTATTTTTCTTTGTTCTTTGATCTTAATCTTGAGATGCTCCGCTGTTTCAATATTAAAATATATTTTATTTTACAAACAAAAAGAATGATAATTATTACAGTATTTGTTCGTAATTGCATCATCTAAATAGATCTTAAAAAATAATATGGTTTTTAGAACTGTCATATAAATAAAACGGAACCGGTTTGCTCAGTGGATAGGCATATTCAAGTAACTTATTAAAAATATCCTATGCTCATTCGAGTAATTTGGATGCTAGTATAATTATTCAAATCCTCAAGGATGTACTACAATTCCATCGAACATATTTATGGAAAAAATAGAGCATCAAGTTTGGATAATGAGTGATGAGAAGATATTTAATTTATGTTATTTAATTTTATTAGCATGTTGGGACTACGATACTCAGGCCCGTCCGGACTTCCAGGAGATCCTCAACATCCTGGACGACGTCTCTCACTCCAACTTTAATCAAATGCCGGACAATAGCTTCTACGATCTTCAGGTATGGTTTTATTTCCATTCCTCTGAGGAAGTCGTTCTCATGCATGCTGCATTACTTTTTTGTCTCTTCTCAGGACGATTGGAAGGAGGAGATTGATCAAATGCTCTTGGAGATTCGTCTGAAGGAGCATGAGCTCCGTAGTAAAGAAGCCGAGCTGGACGACCAGCAGCGGGAGCAGCGGCTGACGGAGGAGCGACTGAGGCAGCGAGAGGCCGAGTTGGCCGAGAGGGAAAGATCTC
The DNA here is from genome assembly GCA_013387185.1 of Caligus rogercresseyi. NCBI lineage: Eukaryota > Metazoa > Arthropoda > Copepoda > Siphonostomatoida > Caligidae > Caligus > Caligus rogercresseyi. The sequence continues at coordinate 19,294,104 of CP045901.1, forward strand.
CTTCATCGGGAGCTGAGCATCATGATCATACAGCAGCAAGCCCCCACACCCAAAAAAAGAAAAGGCACTTTAAGAAAAATAGACTGAAACTACTCAAAAAAGAACAAAACATCAGCGCACCCTCAGGTAAGGCGAGAGGATGATTTGCCGCCATGGAGAATGGAGGTCTAGGAATAGAGAAACAAATGGTTATAAAGAAATATTACTTCTGATTTAATCCGTCGCCTTAAAATATACTGGGCATGATGTACATGAGCTTTTTTATCAATAAATTGATACGCTTATAAATATTGGTCAAGAATTATTGCCTCAATATCAACCTGCATACAGGAACAAAAAATATTTCATCATAAGACCCATTAAATCCATGCAGGTCATAGTTTATTTACCTCCAGAAGGGGGTTCAATTTTTCCCCCTTTATTTTGATGTATTGCAATGTTGATGAGCAATTTATCATAAATACAAAATATATACTGCTTTTCTTAGGATTTTAAAACTATCTTCAATAGTTGCTATTTCTTTATTTCGAAGTCCAACTATGGAGCTAAATATAAAGAAAAAAACAGCCAGGAATCATTTTTTTCATTAAAAAAAATCTATGTTGATATAAATGTTTTTGTCTCCAGTTTTTGATTGAGTGGGTTTGTTTATATAGATGATATTAGGCAAAGATGTTATTTTGATTCCACTTTTCGATCAAAATTCGACTTATATACATGTTTGGGCGCCTTAGAGCAACATGATAACAATCATACTTTTATAATGATTATGTTTTAATTACGTCACCGTTTGGATGTGTTCGATGTCATCCCTGAATTCTTGTTTCTTTATTCCTAAGACCTTGCATTATAGTTATGGAGTAGTTTAGTGTGAATCGACTCTTTATGTAGTTAAAGGAGGGAAACGAAATAAGGATCGACGAATGAAGGATTCATATGCGGGTAACAATTTTTTTTTCTAATTGCTTACTTTGACAAAAAATATTTGACATATTCGAAAACATAGTTTCATAAGTATTTAATATATCCGCCTTTGACATGACAGCATGGAGCATAAATGCCTTGCAGGCTGACACTAAATGATGGCATTTTGAATCCATGTCTGCGCTCCCATCATCTCCAAATAGATCAAATGAAATATGTAAGCAAGGACCTCTTAAACAACATAGAGCGGATAGTGAGCGGACAACTTTAGAATTGGATCCAATATATACACGGAATGGCACTGTGTTTAGGCCAATAGATATCAGCACTGTCGCCCTGTTAATAGTGAATGAAGTTAAAGTCCCTTTTTATTAAACTGATGATTTATTTTAAAATTGCATTCATTAATTATAAATGCTCTTAATGAAGGAGTTCATTTGAAGAATGATGGCTAATAAATATTGTAAGAAGTAAATAACTTTTTCATCCAAGTCCTAATTGTTGTTCGACTCCGAGGCTTTTCTCCGTATGCAATATCATCAAGGCTTAAATATCTATAAAAAATATGTCCCTAACAACGATGTCAACGATCCTTATTTTTGTGTTTGCGCTGGACAGCCTATTTATGAGTGTTTGAATGAATGTTTGAACTAATGTTCTCGTCATTTCCTTCCTACATAGATTTTCGTCATCATCTCAGTCTCACGCCCTCTAGAAATGACTTGACAAAAATGGATCGAAAAATGAAAAAATACGGTTAGCATTCAATATTTTTTGAAAGGCGGCGAGTGTGTATCACTCCTCGCCACGCCCGCCATCTTTCCTTTTCTTCTTTGGCAATGAAATTTTCACAAATTAAAAATACTTTTTAATATTCGGTGAAAGCAGCAAAAGTTTATTATTAAAGGAGAGAGAGATAATGAGAGTGTGTGCTAATGACTTCTTATATCTTACTTAGGGATTCCTTGGTTCTGCTTCTGAAACACCAACTAACTCTTTAATAATAATAACAAAAATTGTGCATTGCTTTAAGAGCGCCGTCGGCATCAACACACACACACACTGAAGGTTGTTTATTTTTTACATCATTATCATCTTGATATAATAACCCCTGCTAACCTCCTTGTCGTCTTCCCTTCTTAATACGTCTTTCATTATTAATCATAAAAAGCTTTAATATATTATGTCCAAGAGAGTCTATTACTATTTTGTGTATGCTACGAGGGATCAGTGAGGGAAAGAGGCAACAGCGTATTGTATAAATAAATTTGTTAATACGTGTTTTCTACTCATAATATAATACTATACAATTATCAAAACCTTAAGTAATGGGTCATTCGTTAATGTAGGTAGGTATGGAATACGATTATCATAAAGAGAACGTCTAATATATAAAAAACTGCCTTAACACCAATCTGTCAGCAATATCCAATATGTTTTCTTTTTAAAATGAATAAGCTATATCATCATAACACTTTAGTTATTCTTTTTTTTCTAATGCTAAAAAGAGGCGTTTTCAAATGATAGTTTCATAATAAATTTGTGTTTTTGAGCGTTTAAATCATATTTAAAAAAATAACTGACGAGAAAGGAGATTAGCAAAGTATATATAATATTATATTACTCCTAATAATAATATTTTTGATACAAATGCAATACGGAGGTTTTTTAAGTTAATAGTCATTTAAGGAATATATTTAATGTAAAATGGCTAAAAAAGGAGTTAAAGTTAATAAATCATTTCTATTTCTACGAAAATGGTTCAAAATAATACTAATTTATGACTAAGTTTCGATTTTTTTAGTCGCTGTCAATAAGTAACTCATAATAGGACAATAACTAGATTATTGTGCTTATATATTATTCAATTGTGTATTTTTGAAATTACTCTTTATAGCTCCTGGCTCTTCTTATCTTAAGTATCGAGTTGTGGATCTAATCAAAAATTATAGGATATAAGTTTATAAATGATTGAATATTCACAAGTTTTTCTTGAATATATGAAATAGAAATTAACTAATGTACATATGTTATAGTCTAAGTATCCCTTTCATGACTTAAGCTATTACAAGGGGATATGGATTTTGATGTATAAAAAATCAAGTATGGCGTATATACATTTTCAAATCGTCAAAGTGCTTTTGTAAAAAAAAAATCAAAGCATTTCTTTCATGGGATGGTCATCATAAGAATCTCACGTGTATTCTGTCCTCAGGTTAAATTATATATATAATCATTTTTTTACCTCCTTGTTAACAAGGTAAGGGGGAAATATCAAAAGTAACACTTCATAAATAACGTCTTCCTTTTAAGAAAATAAAGGGAGATAATATATAAGTTTTCTTCTAAGCATTATCTGGAAAGATAGTTTATGTTTAGTGTCTAAGGATTCTCTTAAAATTTTTTTTTTTCATAAAAGATATTGACATTATTTTATAAGAAATAATAGTCACATTTTGTTTAAAGCAACGTGAATCTTGTTTGGCTCAGTATTCTTTCATATGCTTGATCAAGCCTCGTCTTGAAAGTTTCACATATATATATAGTTTGAAATGCCATCGTTGGTATTACAGTCAAGCCTGGTCTATAACGGCTAGTCGAGGGAACCCAAAAA
>CP045901.1:19297741-19314053 GCA_013387185.1 Caligus rogercresseyi
CGTCACTTTTTTTTGTTGCCTATATGGTTTGACAGATTAATTCGACATGATATAAATAAGCATTATAGCATTAAATTAGTCTATCGACCTAAGATCTTATTAATGAGGTAGACCAAAAATGCCCATCCCCTTCTCGGGATTCGAACCTACGCTCCCAACATTGAGAGTGAACACGCCCGTAGCACGCACGGCTATCGCACCCACTCTTTTTTGTTTGCAGATGTATAGGTTTGCGTGTGAGTTGTAAAGAATATAAATTGTATCTTGCAAAAGAGCTCTTTAGCTGTCTCTCAGTGCAGATGGCAGTGGAGTCCTATTTAATTTAACATTAGAAAATATAATAACAAAAAATAAATATATATTTCAATCAATTAATATCAGAGATAGCCTTGTAAACCTCTTTTTTATATGATTCATTTCATTTTATATGGTAATACATGTGAAAAGGAAAGTTTTACATAAGGAAGACATTTTATTTAGTTACCCCCATAAATGAAAGGTTTCGTTGCCCTTTTATGGTGTTGACATATATCCGTATTTATGTATTCCATGTCAATGTGTAGTATTCTATTTGTAGGGACGTCAGAGATTATGGTATTGTTGTCGTTCCTTACTTTAAGATCATTGTTTTTATTATCTAGCTCTGTATATTATTAAAATTCGGCAAGGGATTACTTTATACCCACATAGAAAGAAAAACAGATGTCGATTAGAAAACATAAAGAATTTGCATCTCTTTGATTATAGTATAAATGAATCACAACCCCTTCCTTTTTTTCTATTAATAATTAACTGTTTATTTTAATATCTTAATATATTAAACAGCTTAAGTTCTTCTATTCTGGAGTAAGAACTTGATATGGAGTTCCTTTCTGTGTCTGGAATTACTTATTCCCATAAATCGTGGACGAGAGGAACAAACCTGTCTCTTTTTTAAAAAATAATAACAGTCTTGAAGAAATAAACCAAAAGCTGTTGTTTTTATTATTGCGTTATAATAAACAGCTAGAGATCTCTATTCTTCATATCAGGGTTCCTCCTCAAGAATAGAAAAACTGAAGCGTTGATGATAACGCAAAAATAATTGATATCAACAGTTTATTAATGATAGAAAAAAGGGAGAGGTTTGTGATTATTTAATACTATAATAAAAGAGATGCCAGAGATTTACATGAAATATGTCTAAGTTTTCTAATCGTCTGCTGTTGTTCTTTTTCTATGTCAAGTCGGGGTGAAAGTAGTAATCCCTAGCAAAACATTCAATAAAGGAACAAACTGACGTTTTTTTTTTACAACAGTAGCCTGACATCCTAGTGAATAGATACTGCACACACCTTAATAGTCAACCCGAAAAGAGATATACTCTAAATAATTACCTCACAAAGGAAGAAGACATCAAGTAGTTTAAATTGAATGGATTTGTATAGAAATGTGTAATGTGCTTTAAAATATTATTCTTGTAGTTGAACCATTCAAAAATACATATTATAGACGAAATAATTTATCACACTCTGTGATAAAAGTCGCAGTATTGCTGGAAATGTATTTGTGCAATAACTCAAGCATATAAAAGTTTATTTGTAAATGCAATATTAAGCACAAAGGCTAATAAATGTATATGCTTGAACTTAAGATATGAAATGTACATCACACAATGTGTACATGGAACGAAAGACAATAATAGTATACTCTACCATTTTGTAGTATATAAGGTATATTTCATGTATTTTTCACGTACTGTAATTGCATGAAATAATTATTATTATCATTGTACTCGATGGCTTTAAAATGAATCTGAATGAAGTGAAGAAGAAGTAGTTCCCTTCACATTCTTCAAAAACTTAATTCAGATTTTAAAAAAAGATTAATATTCTTAACAATGTACGAGTGTGTTGAATTTTCTTTCACTTTGAATAATAATAACGTTGTTATAAGTTATCCTCCTACTAACATCTAACACTTTGTTTTGTTTTCTAATTTCCCTTCAGCTCCGTCATTTAAGAGATGGCCTGAGCCCTCTACGGCGACGGTATTTTAAATTCTTTGATTGATTTTTTCAGTACCATCGGATGGGGTCAAGGGCAAGACTTGGGGTCCAAGCAGTGGGAGCAATGTGCCCAAGTCGCGTCCCAACATCAAAACCTCTACATCCAATGAGGATAGTCGATGGAGTAAGTCTGCGCCTTCTCTGGAAGATGATGTCAAGTCCTCTGGAATGTACCTGAACTACTGGGTAAGAGAAATCACGTGTTATTTCATGGCGGAGGGGTTTTCATTGGATTTATTTCCAAATTATCAAAATATAAATCCAAATAGCAGAGCTGCGACTACCGAATGTAAATCGGTATTCGATACTACCGACGGTAGATTTCAAATACCGAACCGATTATACGATATTCGTAGAAATACCAAATACCGTACCGATTGACAATCTTAATTGATAATTTAATATCGGACCATAAGAGACAGTAAATGAAAAATATATATAGCCGTCCATTTCAAAAATACATGTATTTAGAAGAGGAGGAGAAATGACTACTCTTGTAGATGTTGAGTTAGAGTGTGTTTATTGATCTCTGCCTGCAGCTTATATACCCGCAGGCAAGAGTACTTAAGATAAAACCGCTGAGGTGTGTGATTAAGAAGTGGTAGTAGACCTCTGTTACTAAGCGGGTCATCCGCTACATGTACTTAATTGTCCTTTGTTATAAATTGTGCGATATTAAATGCATTGAAGAAGTCACAGAGCAGATACATAAATAAATTTATCTCTCTTTCTTATCTTCGATACCGAATATCGATCGATACTGTAGATATATAATAAAATCAACGGAATACCGATATCGTTCGGCAGAAGATATTACCGAATTCCGAACCGGCGGTAGATTTTTCTACCGAATCCGAGCTCTTCCAAATAGAAGAAAAAAACAAATTTATATTGCTTATACACGTGATTATTTCTATGGGTATTTTTGCCTATTAGGTTCGATAGAATTACATCCAACAGGATATAAATGAACATTATAGTCTTAAAATGAATCACTATAACTTAAAAGATCTTATAAATGAGGTTAACAAAAGCTGACCTTCCCCTCTCGGGAGGAATCGAACCTGCATCTTCAACATGTGAGGGCGCAGAGTTTACTCCTCCCGAGAGGAGAAGTCAGCTTTTGTTAACCTCATTTATAAGATTCTTTAGGTTTATAGTGACTCATTTTAATGCCAATTTATACTTATAACATACTCATATTGCTTATAAATGTAGGGATAAGCTGGGACTTGAATGAAGAATCTACTGCACTTATTAGTAGTCTGTAGTAATACATTGTGTTCAATCCATATCGGAAGACTTGTAAAAAAATCCATCTCTGGGAGATCAACGATTCTGATAAAAATATATCGATTGATGTAATCTTTAGCGATATTCAGTGTAATTTTCAAAGATTGTTAGATAAGTCTACTTCCAATCCACAACTGATCGATTGGTATTCCAGCTCTGAGAGTAAGCTAGTGATCCATGTATTTTGGATACAAAAATATTCCCTCGGCTTGAAATATCACCTGATAACTTCTTTATTTTAAGTTGACCATCGCTTCAATTATATTTCAGATCGATCAATCGGGCCCTTCACTCCTACCGTCAACCCTTCGACAACGCGGGGATTCCCATGGCTACGCTTTACAACAACAGTTACTACTTCACGAACTATGACTCTCCTGATGGGAGCAGCAGCGGGATCTCTCCGGGCGGAAGGAGACTCCGCATGGGGGTCATCGAGTACCTACTATACAACATGGCCTCCATGCTTGCCTCCGTGGCCGCAGGATACGACGTACGACTCTCCAATGTATCCGCCATACATCCCAAACTATACCCTAACAAGTGAGAAAATTGACCTGAATTGTGAGACAGATATACATTTTTGGGAGGTGAACAAGGTTTCGGCATATGTGAGGCGACTTTTAAAATGAATAATGGGTATACTTTGACAAAAGCGTTAGCTATTCTATGTAAGATGTGTTTCATTTTTTATTAAAATATATTAAATCACTATGAAGTTATCTTTTTAACTTTTAATGATCGTTAAATCACCTTGCTAAGAATAAATATTAACTAAAATACAGGAGCCCTACCACTTTAGGAACAAACATATGCCCAATACATTAAATGTTGGGTATAAAAAAGCTATTAATTATTAATTTAATTTTTATTATAAAGATTCTTAGCCTTACATTGTAGATCATTTTCATCTTAGCTTAGATATCTCTATCCATAATTAGTATTTTTTATTTGTTAAATTGATGCCTCAAGAAATTAATGAGAGTAATAACTTATCTTCTTAAATACTACTATTATATTTGGGTTTTTTTATGTTTCAGACTAGACGAAGAGGAGAACGAAATCAAGTTTTGGGTGGGGGAGCCTTCAAAGCGATCCAATCTCTATCCCCACAACACCTATCACGGCCTCCCCGTTCACAACCGAGTTCCTCTGAACAGTGCTCTTCACTTCAAGCCTCTCCGTTTCACGGAGTCATCTTCTGCCTCTCCCAACCGTTCCTCCAACGCGAGCTCCTCTGAGGAAGGAGGTGAGGTCATTCTCCAGTACCCTCCCCCGCCCCCCGTTGCCACGGGACCCGGCCTGGACAGGCCCCTCTTCCTACCCGGGCATGACTACTCCGAAGGAGGCGGGGGATACTCATCCAATAATAAAATCAGCAGACATAAGCAAATGCTCTACTACGGAGATGCTGCTCTGGATCCAAGCAGTGGCGGCGGTGGCAGCAGCAGCTCCATGGCACATGATCAGTTCTACGTTCCTCAAACTACTCAGGCAGCTGCTGGGAGACCCTACTCGGAGTCCACGCCCAGGAGACTAGATAGTCTAGAGTCCGTCAGAAGGTACAAATCGACTAAGTATAACAAATTTTACATCACTGAACTATGAACAAACTGGAACAACTCATTGGGCGTTTATAGAGAAATGGTACTTTTATCAAATAATTTTTTTAACTTTTATACAGTCATAACACCTAGAGAAGAAGTATTTTCAAAACATTCTTAGGTTTCTTCAAAAAAAAATATTGAGGCTTAAAATGTTTTATGATATAAAATACAACAAATATATATAAATATTTAGGGGAAGTAATTATATGTATAACATCAATAAACATTATAGTTGTATTATTTTTATTTATTATTCTTCGCCTGAGTCACCTTTCAAAACATAAAATGCAACAACAAAATATTCAAAAATAATATCAAAACTTTGGGGCTGAACTTAAATAAATCCGCCGCATATTGCCATCTAGCACTAGAAGTGCTATATTTACGATCTGAAATTTCAAGTAGACGAGAATAATTGTTCATAATATTATGCTCCTTACTCCCACAAAGATCAATGTCCTTTACCGCAATATGTTTTTAACAGACTGTAAAAATTGGTTTTGATTTTGGCTGTTGGCTGACGTTCATAGTCTTATTGATTTTCAACTGACGCCTACTCTCAGACGGACTCAAAAAAGTAGGTTAATTATTCTTAGGGATCGTTTGTAATAGGTTCAGTCCTATGCAACCTTCATCGTGCAATATCGATTTCGAAAACAAGCTAAAAAGTCATAAGCATTACATTATTACATACAACACCAAGTTTAGAGTGACAGTGTGAATCAAATGTGTCGTTTATATTCAGCAAAAAGTGAAACATGACATTCAACAGTGGCTGTATTTTGTAACATATTTGACCTTGTTGAAACAAATGCTTCGTTATTTATAAAGAAACTATTAATATAAATATTCCTTGCCTTCAATTTTTCGAAAGATCGAACAATTAGGAAGAACCATAAGAGACAAGCAATTTAAAAAAACGAAATATTTTCCGAATTCAGAATTACTATAACATATTACGGTTGATTGTTCTCAAAGTAAATTTTCTCTTTAATAAAAATGTAGCGAAGTAGTCGAAAAGTCACAAATTTTAAGTGTTAAACTCATTCAATATATTGCAATGACCGAAGAAATTTATTAAAGCGAAAAAAATTAACAGTTCACATTTATTATAAGGGTCACAAAGGACCCCTTTGGTAGTTGCAGGGGGGTCTTTTATATGTTAGCTCTAGTATAAACTCCACCAATATCAAAATTTATTAACTTATTCACCAAGGTTTTAAACAGCCTTAATGCGAAAATCGATTTTATTTATTCATCATCATAGTATATACCGGGTGGAACGCAGAAATTGTTACACTCTTTAATCTCTAAATTAAGATGTTTTGAAGACAGACTTTAAGTAGTCCAAGGTATTAGCGAAATGCAACAACAGAGAACCGTGCCTGGTGAAATTTCAAGTTGATTACTCTATCAGTTCACGAGAAAATGGCTTCAGAACGAGACACACGTGTAAAAGTCTGCGCGCTTCTTGATGCTGGGAAGACACCAACAGAGATTTCGAGGCTGTTGGGCGTAGCCAGAATGTCTGTGTACCGCATTAGCGAGAAGGACATCATTGAGAGGAAACGTGGAAGTGGTAGCAAGGCCAAAGTGGAACTAAAGGTCATCAAAAGGCATTGGAGGCGGAACCACTGAAATCAATGATGGCTCATGCAAAGGATATAGGGATCTTGCACACAAAGATTGTGAGATCGGTCAAAATGCTGGGGGGGAAGAGTTTGGTGAAGGTGGAGAGGCCACTTCTTACTGAGAGAATAAAAACTGTCCATCTCCAACGTTGTCAAGCTCTCCTCATAAACCTGAAGAGTGCAACAGCTGGCCGCGTCATCATCTTCTCCAATGAAAAGACTTGGACTGTTGATTCTGTAAGGAACCGCCGGAATGACCGCTATCTCAGCTTTGGGGAAATTGATGAGTCTGCTTGGACCCTGACCACCACAAAGCACCCTGCAAGTGCAATGTCCTTGGGATTTGTGGCCTCCAATGGCATCGCTATACCACTCATTTGGTTCCCGACAGGATTCAAGCTCAAGCCAGCTGACTACATCAAGGTGCTGAAGACGAAATTCCTTCCATTGGTGAGGGAGAATTTACCTGATGGCAATATGGTCTTCCAGCAGGATGGGGCACCCGCACACACTGCCTAAAATTGGCTGAAGAAGAATGTGGAGTTCTGGCCTAATGGCATGTGGCCACCCTACAGCCCTGACGCCAACCCGCTGGATTACGCCTTCTGGCCGCACATTCAGTCCAAGGCATGTACACTCCGCCACGCAAATGTTGAGGCCATGAAAGCCTCCGTTAATGAGCACTGGACCTCCATGTCCAAGGATTACATTACAAAGACCTGCCAGACCTTCAGGAGGCGTCTTGAGGCCATTGTGATAGCTGACGGCGGCTACATCGATGATTGATGTAATATATATGCCATAAAACTATATATTAAAGTTTTTTCCTTAAATTTTGAATATTTACTGAAATATAAGTAGCTAAAGTTAAAACTACAAAGTGTAACAATTTCTGCGTTCCACCCGGTATGTATTTAAGGGATTAAAAAAATCACTAGAAATTAAGGTGGCTTCAAAACGTTGAGAAAACAACATTTTTTTTCTTCTTAAAACTGCCTTCTGAGTTTGATTAATTTAAGTCTCGGGTCAACGCCCTTGAACAAGAAGAACTTTATGCTGCTTACGCCTTAGACTTTGAAGCTTCCATTAACGCACATAGTTGCTCAAAATAATGAATATTCTTATTGCCATGTTATTTTTATGCACGGAAACAATTGTGGAATAATTATGTCAATCATCAAGTTTAGACGTTTTATCCATTTATTTTTAATGAACTTGAGGTAAATCCTAACTTTTTCATAATATTTACATAAATCATAATAATAATATATAATATTATATTTTTAGTCGACAGGAAAGTATAGAATCTCCTCGAAGTCGGGGTTTAGATCTCATAGAACACTCCGTTGATCCTATGCGAAGTCGAATGGGAGATAATTATCCGGATCCCACCGAACCTGGAGATTTACGTGTCAGAGGATATTATGAGTCTCATGGAACACCAAGGTAAGTCACCCCCAAATATGCAGAAAAATAATGAACTTTAAATGGGGACTACTTGTTAAATCTTGTTAATTTAACATATGTAAATATTCTTTTAGAAAATAAGTCTTCCAATAATATGATGAAGATGAGCTTAAATTGTTTTTATATGCATGGTCATAACGATCAAAATTTTGTAATGTATTTTAAAGTCCTTTATGGTTTATCGACAAAATGTCACATCTGATATATTTACTATTTTAAAATTAAATCAATTCTACTCTCGTCGATATGCATGCCAATAATTGTATATGTGTGGTTTGATTGAAATGGATCTGTAGGGATAAGCATCAAATACTTTTACCCAATCCATAACATGATCTTATCCAAGACGTCACAAATAAAGACCTTCCCTTCTTGGGAGGATGTGAGCCTGGACCCTTTACCATTTTCTACTACTGAGCGATTTGTTTTGTTTCCAGGTCCAGCCGTTGTCCAACGTCTCCCTTTGGTGTTAATCCCTCCTCCTTAAACAACGGCGGCCACCGTCGAACATCCTCCGCCTCCTCTTCCTCCGTCTACAGCTACGCCCGAATCATGGACGAGGACTCCCCCGTGGGTGACTATCCCTCACCACTCACGGCCCCTCTGCGACGCCTCGGACGACAGGGAGGAGGAGGAGGATCATACTCCTCACCACCAAACGACCCAGAAGTAGAGAGACCCCAACCCTGGAGCTCCCAAGGACACCACTCCGGTCCTCACTCAAAAAGTCGTACATCAACAACGGTGGGAACCCTGGCCAAACGGGGGTGGATCCTCCAGCGGGGGAACGCCCACCAACCCCACGCCGCCCGAAGCACCAGAAGAACTCTTCACGGCACGCTCAGACTCTGGATTCATGTCCGCCTCAAACACGAATCGCGTACGCTTCTCGCCTCCTCATTCATCGCACTCAACTCCAGAGAAGAAAAGCTCAGCGACTGGAGCCCCACGCACGATCCCGCCATGGGAGTCCCACCCCATCCACTGCACAGGGAAAGAGGGAGAGCCGCGGAGGTACCAGCAACTTTGTCACGGAGTCGGACTTAAACAGAGACTTTAAATTTTACTCATCTTCCTAATTAATATCATATTTGAGAGCATACTCATTAATTGAAGACCCGGAACTACTTTCTCCATCTGCTTGCCTCTATAGATGACGAACAACTAATTAACAACTAATATGAGGCCCATTTACTGTTTTGTTATTTCAATCAAGGAACAATCTAGTTTTAAATTCATGCTTATTAAAATTCTACTATTACACTATGCAACAAAAAAAATGACTTTTGTCTTGCCAACGTAAAAAAAAAACAAATGAATCTAGTAATTTAGAGAATGGGGATTACAGATATATGATTATTTAATCGTGATATTTGTTTTTCTGACCACAATTTAAATTTTAAAATTTTCATGTTTTAGGGCAATGGTACATACGGATCTATGATTTTCAGGGACAAGGCAGCAATTAACATTAATGCATTGCCAATACAATTTCAAAGAAAGATCCAATAAATCTATTGGTAAAGTAATATTTTCAAAACTCTGATTATGTAATGAGATAATTGCATTATAGTCGTAAAAAATGGGACAAAACGGACACTTTCACGTTATGATAGATATATCACTCATGGACAATTTTTTCATCTGCAAAGTTATATTTACGTGGCTTTAGAATAGCCATCGAGACCATTAGAACCATTAAAAACGACTTATTATCGAATAATTGAGCAAAATCATTAGGCACCTATGCTCCTAATATCTGTGATCATCGTTCTAAAGGTTTCGTGATTGTTAAATTTTCAATCAAATATATATATACATTTGCATGTATTCTACCTCAGTAAGTTACATGTCCTTAAAATTAAAACAATAAATTTTTATTAATGTGAAAATATATATACAAAAATATTCATATTAAAAATTATACTGAGGTAGAATACATGCAAATGTATATATATATATTGATATTAATCCTTTTGTTACGGAACGAAGAAAATTTTAACAATCACGAAACCTTTAGAACGATGATCATAGATATTAGGAGCATAGGTGCCTAATGATTTTTGCTAAATTATTCGATAATAAAGTCATTTTTAATAGTTCTAATGGTCTCGATGGCTATTCTAAAGCCTGGAACGTATGTAAATATAACTTTGCAGCTGAAAAATTTATCCATGAGTGATATATCTATCATAACGTGAAAGTGTCCGTTTTGTCCCATTTTTTACGACTATAATGCAAATATCTCATTACATAATCAGAGTTTTGAAAATATTACTTTACCAATAGATTTATTGGATCTTTCTTCGAAATTGTATTGGCAATGCATTAATGTTAATTGCTGCCTTGTCCCTGAAAATCATAGATCCGTATGTACCATTGGCCTAAAACATGAAAATTTTAAAATTTAAATTGTGGCCAGAAAAACAAAAGCTCTTTGTTCGAAATAGCAATTTATCATTGCATGGACTCCCTAAAATCAATTTTTTAAAGTTTTGGCCGTTGGCAATTTTTTTGTTGCATAGTGTTATCAGTATCTGAGACTCAGCATCGTCTTGCCTAAAGCAGTAACTACCCCCTCCGTTTCAAACAGGCAAAACCTTAGTTCCTTGTGAACGAGAGGGATTTTATTATAATCCCCTGCGACTTTAATTACCCTAAATGCATTTAAAAATGGTTACTTGGCAGTTTCTGGATCTTCCTCTATATGTATATGATCTCTGTTTGTGAACCCTCTCCTCTTAGTCTAACTTACTTCATATCTCATGTTTTCTACTATTGACAACACACCATGAAGACGCCCTACAAAAATAGCACCCTCAAGAAACTCCGGTCCTTCTTCCCTGTGTCATAGTAGTATTCAGTCATTATTTACATTCATACATTCCTCCTTCTACTCCTCTGATGATAATAATTATATTTCTTCACTTGGTGCTTCAGGGGGAAAGGGTGGGGGGTCTTCCACTCGATATCACGAAGACATCCCGCATTCCCCAAGACATTGCTCACCACACTTACATATATATACATACATACCCCTTTTAAACCCTAACGCCAAGTTACAGCTCTTACAGCGAGTAAACATCATTTCTTTATTGGCAGTGAAAAGTCCAAGGTTTCTCTCTAGTTATTTGAGGCGTAGGTAGAAACGTAGACCAATATCCAGCAAAATCCTCCGTAATATTTATCACACAATAAGTTCATGCATTTCTACGCCGTTACTCAATGTGATCAAAATAAAAGTAAACTTAAATAATGTCATTTATTTAATTAATGATCCCATCATCATTTTCAGCACAAAAATAATTTGCCCCTACAAAACTATCCATAAAATGAAATTCATCAAAATATTCACTTGTATAAAGAAAGGTTTTTAATATGCAAAAACATTATCTCAGATTTTTTAAATTGGGATATAGAAAACCCTTGACGGTAGAGGGAGGTTTTTGATGACTACATTGTCTGGATATATGTGTACGATTCTCCCCATAGCGCCTTGTACTAATTAAAGAGGACTAATATCTCATTCCCTTAGGTTTAAATATCATTTTATTTGCATTTATCATTTTGTTCATATGCCTTTAAAGTTATGAGTAGTAGACGACCCCCCTTTTTGGAACTCTCAGAAAGAACCTTGCCCCAAAAAAGTGAATCCCCTCCTCATCTTTTAATAATATATGAGTGCAATATGGCGTCTGACAACCAACTCAGCAGCATCAACATCATCCCTTTCTTACTCCATAAAATGTTGATGACGATGATATGTACTCTCCCGCTCCCTTCTAAGTCATGAACGCTGCACGAAACTAATGAAGTCGAAAATGATCACTCTTTCCTCGGTTTTTGTTTTCTATTTTTTTTATTTTGATGAATGTTAAGAAAAGAAGAAAAAAAGTATTAAGAGACAGTTCCTGAGAGCCAATCAAGGTCCTAACAGGATTCAATCCCCTTTTGTTAGAGGCCAGTCCAAATCATTTCGTGCCATTAGCCTAATTATATGCTCTCTTTCATTTTGGGAAAGAAAGGAAAAAATATTGCTGCTTTCAAGGACGACTATTTTTATCATCATTCGTATATTATTATCTTATTCACTATGAGATTACTGATCATGACGACGAACCCCCTCTTCCTTACTTTAGTTGTTTTTGCTGCCTTTTTGACACCGACTCCCACCACCCTCATTAACTTCCACTTTAAAAGTACTTTGTGATTAACTTTTTTTTAAAGCAATTGGGGCATTATATAATCTTTGATGTAAGAGATATTGACAAGTTTAGATTACATGGAGGATCTGCTCAACTCTTGGCGCGCCCTTAGAGGGATCTGAGTCTGAAAAGCAAAAAAAAAAAAACACGCAGTACACAGAGTAAGGGTATTGAGAATAATGTGACTTTCTCATAAATATTATCTATAGGGTGCTTATAAAGCTTCGAAGCATGATATGCCATGCTCAATAAGAAAACGAGACGATCAAAACAATGTACTAAAGAGTGTACCCAAGTATGAATCCAGGATTTAATTTCACTTTTTTATTCAATGACACATTATTTGATAATTGAAGGGATTGAAAATATCTACAAGAACTTCATCATCCTCATTCTGAAATAAATAAGCACTCTATAAAGATATATATATATATCAATAAATTATCCTTACGAATATCATAATTATAATTTAGAGACTGCTATTCTACTTCTGACACATCTAAAAATATTATTCTTTACTATAGAGAATAGTTTTATATGTATTTATATCGGTATAAAAGTTTTCCTTACTTTCAGAATATATACATATTTTTATATACTTAAAATACCAAATTATAATGACCTCACAATCTCTTACGACTTGTCAGAGTTGTTCCACAAAACGCTGAACGAAATGGATTTCAACTACTTACAACAACATAACAATAAAAAGAACTCTTATTACCCCTTTCAATATCTAACTATTATCCTGCTGAACAAAAAGCATGATTATATAAATAATTATATTTATTACTCTAAAGTGCTCCGAGAAATCACATCGCCCTGTTTCTCTATTAATACCCGCCAATTTTTCAAATAATATTGAGATTGATATTTGGCATTTTTTTATTTGATTTAGGCATCCTTTTATAACTATAGCTATCTCATTCTCTCTCATTACCAAGTATAAGAAACTTACTTTCCTCCTCTGATATATCTATTACTTAAATTAATCATTATCAGCCAAGTCAATTACAAACATTTTATAATTAATAATAATAATCCCCTTAGTTAACTCTACCCTATTTTTTCAAGCTCTCTATCTCCTTATTTCCCTTGCATCCAATATTTTTGCTCATACTGAAGAAGAAAAAAGAAAGGATAAAGTTTATTTATTTTTTTAGCTAACTAGATTTTATGAAATATTTATTCTTATTCATTAATAATAATAATAATGTTATAGACATCAGCCAACCAGCCGTCGATTCGAGTCATGCTATGATCTGTCACTATTCCCATAACGAGGCATGCAAAAAAATAACTCATTTTTGAAAACTACTACTCTACATGTCGATTTGTGCCAATTCCGTTGTTGTTTATCTTTTTCGTTTCTCATTTATTATCGAATCAATAAATAAATAATAAAAATAATATGTTCTTCATTGTGTTGACTTAAGGGATCGTGTTCCATGTTCGTGTGCAAAGGGGGTTAGAGAGAAGGAAACATAGATGTAAAGGCAAACTGTGTTTTCTTACAAGAGAGTAGGGGCCAAATGGGTCCCGGCCTTGAGGATGACTTTTCAAGCTAAGAAGAGGAGTACTTATTCATCATTAATGAGAGTCCATCAATTGTCTTGATTCACTGACGTAGCTCTCAAAATATATATATAGAGGTAGTTAGATCGGTTCTAGGGCAATCACCCTCTGGACTAGCGCCCCCCGTTAGTAATATGTCAACTCAAGATATCTTATTTATCTCGTATAGGTCCCTAAGGAATATTTCTAGATGTTCTCCAGGAACCACTTGTCCTAACATCGAGACTAATGATCAAAACTCATTTTCCACTCAAATAAGTATGAACATATAAATTTACATTCTCAATCTATTATATTCATTTCTTCACACCCAAAACGTGTTCCTGTGGCTTTTTTAAAGATATCCAAGTCCCCAGTAGTCTTTGCAAGCAGCGGAAAAGGAGATCAAGAAAGTGGTTAACCAGTGACGTCACCTTTGTTATAGCTGAAAACCTAGTTAACTTAATAAATGGACTATAATAGATAAGAAATATACTACGGGGGGTAAATGTCCGGGGTGATTGCACGGGGGTGCTAGTCAGTGGTGAGGGGGGTGCTAGTCCTGTACGAGTTAGATCAAATCCGGCGGGTTTTCAGGACATCCTTTAATAAGAGTGACGTCATCCAATCCGCGCAGCTGAATTTTAGCACACAGCCAACATATGAGAGATCATTTCATTTGAATTTTATCCTCGTCATGGCCGCATGCAGGATACCTACAGCCTGTTTTCTGGAACAAGCAAGAACGCTGGTGTTGTCCAGATTCTTTGTATAAAGGGCAAGGCAATACTGTCGATCCTACCCAAAGAAAATATAAAAGAACTAGAAGCGCAATACAGGCTGGAAAGGAGTATTGGCTGTGTTGCCTTCAATAGAGTTACACAGCTGACCTCATAAGATTCAAAAAATGTAAACAATTGATTTAAGAACTATTCAGTATAAGTGTGACTCTCCCAAGGAGATATAAATAAGGTGATGCAATGGGAATCGACGTAGGCATTGCAGGGCGACTAGTGACTATTTTGTTGTGATATCAAAAGGGTGCTACGCTTGATGCTAGTTCAGTTGTATTGTAAAGCGAAAATGTGATATCCTCGAGGAAGTAATGGGTGTAGTGCCATCCCATCTTGCTATAATCCTCGAGATGCATAATATTTTGCACTTCCGACGAGGGATCCCATATCCAACTATGTGGATTGCACGATGCAGAAGATCCGACCATTAGCTTAAAGATGCGAAGATCTGCGATCCTCATTTTACTCCAGATGACTTCCAAAGGAATATTCAGGCTGGAAGAAGAATAAGGAAGAAGCTTTAGTCTCAAGTTGTTTTCCTACACTCTTCATCCCTGGATCACCCTCCTCAAGTGTTCCAAGTCCTTCAGACAGGTTCGTCAAGAGCCCGTGAACGAAAAAATGTGAGTTGACTAGTGAGAAGGATAAGGAACTCTCGTCACGAAAATGAAGCTGTCCTGCTACAAAGCTAAGTGCCTCAAACTTGGCTCATAACACTTTAGGAAACTTTAATTAGAACCTCATTCGAAAAGGATTACACAACGATTCAAACAATAAGCTTAGTGAATCCTTTGACAAAGTTCATTCGTGGCTACTCAAAAGAAGATGTAACTACCGCCCTCATTCTCTGGCATATGTACCCGGGCCTTTGAGTACTTGCGCTCACGGAAACTCCTTCCTCTGCCTAGTCGGCAACAAAGGAAAAATTCCAATGACTGTTCCAACGAGGGTCTCTCCTATATTGCTGGATACTCAGGAGGTTTAAAGAACTCCACCCACATTTTGGAAACAGATCTAGTAACATGAGAAGGATTGAAGAAACACAAAGTTCCTTGGATTGAGTTATTACTGCCCCTTCTCCCGATTTTTGAAGTCTGACATCTCTTAGAAAACCATTTCCATTTTTTTAAATAGGTATTTATTTCATTGTAACATAAGATACAAAGTAAAAAAGGCAGTAGAATTGTGTATAAAAACTAATACATAAATAAAGGTTATAGTTTTTTTTTTTTCATAATAGCCATCAAGACGCAACTGATAATTTTCCATGTTTTATAACTAAGAATTTTTAAGCCACTTTCATTTTATATCCAAATTGGTCAAAATAAGTTATTATTGCTTTTGTAATAAATAAAAAGAACACGGATTCGAGTCAATTTTCTTAATAAGCTACTTAAACTGAAATGCTAGTGAAAACTTAAGCACATACAGGTTACTAATGAGCTAATTCTATTCATATTCCTATGTTCCCCTTTTATATGTACATATGTATAGTCTTATTGTGATTTATAAATTTTCTGAAATAAATGAAAATCTTGAATTTAAAAATTATTTTATTGTTTGGAGAGCACGTGGCTAATTACTTAAATAATGAATACTAATGATAATCATTTACTTAACAAATTTTTCATGCAGTATGGGTTCTGTACACTAGCACAGAACAATATTGTAATGAAATATTTTCAATTGGAAGATAAAGTTGAGAAATAATTAC
>CP045901.1:19314153-19363934 GCA_013387185.1 Caligus rogercresseyi
GGGAGTTTGAGCAACCTGATATAAGATTCCTTTATTTTCTTAAACTTCACCGTGACTACTAGGGAATAGTGTTATGTCGGTCCCAATTTATTCGGTCCAGTTTTTGGATCAGTCCTTAGGACCATCATTCCTTGGGATCGGTCTTTAAGACCGTCGGTCCTTGAGATAGTCTTATGTCAGTCCTTTAATTTTTCATAAAATGTCGAAAGAATATTAAATAATACGTTCTAACTGCTAATACTATATGTATATATTCTATTATAACTGGGCGTTAATTCAATAGCAACAAGAGGAGTTAATAATATTTATATTAGACAATTTGGAAACATTTTTTTCTCATTATATAGGATTTGCAATATACTCATCGCCGGTCATTACTCAATAAATGTTTCTGCAATAATAATTCATTCACAACCCTTTTGCTTAAACTTTATATGCTAACTTTTAGGTATTGTCATCAAGCATCGACGATTTGTTTTTGTAATAATAACAACCAATATTTAATACTTATTAATAACATAAGTAAAAAAATGTTATATATGTCATCAGCTCATTGAAGATGTTACTTTCCTATATGAAGTATTTTTTCTTTTTTTTCGTACGACCGTACAACTTTATTCAAAACATTTCAGTTTTTAAATCACAGTTATGCAAAAGAAAAACAAAAAAAGCGCCTCAACATTTCACAAAAAAAATTAACGCTCACATATATACATAAACTGGGTACGGTTACTTTGATCTCCTACCTGAGCTAGAAACAAAGAAAAACCACACTTCAACAAGGCCATCGTGCTAACATTCCTCACAAACCTCTCTATTATTGTACTTATTAGGAAGAAGAAGGAAAAAAAGTATTCGTCATCCAGAGTGCTCCTGCCTTGTTCTTATTATTGTTATTGTTTACATTGATTCATCGTTGCTTGGGATCAAATTTCTCGAATGGGAGTGGACGGGTGGCATGATTCCAGTCATTATATTTGCCCCGTCTCGTCTCATCCTCCTCCTCAATGATCGGAGGAGGAGACGAGACGTTTGGGAGCTCCTTCATCAATGTGGTCGCTCCTAGCCCTGACTCGGCTCATGAATATGTTCAACGGGACTCGCGGATCCAGATCCATCTATAATAAGTACAATAATAGAGAGGTTTGTGAGGAATGTTAGCACAATGGCCGTATTGAAGTGTGGTTTCTCTTTGTTTCTAGCTCAGGTAGGAGATCAAAGTAACCGTACCCCATAAACTAAAAAAAATATATATATATCATTATTCTTTAAAAAATAATAACACTAGTATTTATATAAATATACGCCCCCCAAAAAAGTAGCCCTACAACTTTGGCTTGTGAAAGACAAATCCGCTATTTTGGACAAATTATAAGGACTTTATTAGTTCTTAATTTATACATTAAAATTGCGCCCTTGATGTTAAAAAATTGATTTCATTTTGAAACGGACAAGAGTAAAAATAAACAAATTCCCTCAATAGCAGTAGAAGGCCGAAATTTTCATTAAAACGTTCCCTTAAACATCTAAAAATCGAATCACCTCTGGACATTCTATAAAAAAATGAACCAAAGTTTCCCTTGCATCCATACAGAAGGAGCAAAACTTATCCTCACTTGTTTTGCCATATATTGCTTCAAGGGGTAAGGTGTTAGTAATAATTCTATACTTAAACCAGAATAGGGGATAATTTAGATTTTTAGGTTTAATACCTTTCATTACATCATAACTTGAACAGCTTATTTTAAAACTGCCTTTTTTCTATCTATTTAAGATATAAAATGTTTTATTTTCTTCAAATAATAAAATTCGAAGGGTCTTGTTAGAACTTGATTTCATAAATTGCAAAAACAATATTGTGGTCCTATTTGCCTATTTTTAAAATTTATTTACTTAAAGTTGTATTTTTCTCTAAAATTTCACTATTTGTAAGATTAATCGAACTATTGAAAACATCCCCAAGCAATTTAACTTCTTTTTTATGGAAGTCCCATCAAAAAATAGTAATCTTTTATTTGCCATTACTGGCTCCTGCCATGCCATTTTTGGTAAAAGAGAGTGAACAAAGTATGTATAAACATTAATATTTTCTCTCCAGAATGAATTAATTCCTTTAGACAGACCCAATATAATAGAAGGCCCATTTCCTCTTTCCACTCCCAAAAAACGCCCAGAATCCCTAAATATTCTTCCCTCATCACTTCCCTCCATACAGTGCCTCCTTCCAAAACTCGTCGGAACCAGTTAAAAAGGATGACCTTCCAGAAGCACTCCAAATTCAGTAGACCTAATCCACCCAACTTTGAAGGAATTTTGACACGTTTCAATGAAATAGCTTTTGGTTGTCCGTTTGGAAACAAAAAAGAGTCACAACTCTTATTCACCTTTGTACAGACAACTTCTGAAACTGGCATCAGTTTTAAAATATGGATGATTCTGGATAAAATTTTAACGTTCCATGTGTAAATTCTTGCTGCAAACGTCTTTCTTGATAAACTTTGAGAAATAGCCAGTTGCCATGTGAATGGTGTCTTCAATGAGCTTACAATTTTCTATTTGATCTTGATCATCTATAGTATAAAAGTTCCGAGCACATTAATTTTATTCGTTACATGTATTCCCCATGTATTAAAAGGTACATTAAAATCAGATATGAAAGTCGTCCTTTTAAAATTAATTGTTAAGCCCGATTCTTTTCTAAATTTTCAAATATATCTAAAGTTGCATTAAAAGATTGGTTTATATTATTTTGGCCTCCTGAAAATATCATACTTATATCGTCGGCAAATGCCTCTGTTTTCTTTTCGTATTCTCCTATTTTTACCCCTTTATTTTTTTGCATTTTTGTATTTTTTCGATTAAATAATTCAAACTAATAATAAACAAGGCTGGCGAAAGGGGGTCGCCTTGACGGCATCCTCTTTCAATTTTAAAGGCATTATCCTCTCTTTCTTAAAACGTAAAAATATCTGCTAAACTCAAACCCACCATTCTAAGAAAATGTTTCCTTTTCCATGATTTTTCAAACATTGTATAATCCAACGATGAGAAAAACTATCAAATGCCTTTCTAAACTCTATACTCATAATGGCTACGTTTGATTTTTTTTTTTGCGTACGCCATGGAATCTTTTAGGCCTCGCCCAACATCCTCCATTGTTCTGCCTGCAACAAAGCCTTTTTGAGACGAATTGATTATGTGAGGAATACAGCTCCTCAGCCTCTCTGCTAAGATGCCGTTGTGAATTTTCAGTGATGTATTTAGCATAGTCAAGGGTCTTAGATTTTTTACAAGTCTCGGATCTTTGGTTTTCTTCGGAATTAATAACAATTTCCTGAGGAGATGTCTCTCTCGAAATACCCTTTGTATTAGCTTCTTCATAAACTTTTTCGAGTAGTGTAGTAGACCGAACCGGACCGGACTGCAGTCCTCGGTCAACACTACTAGGGAACGTATTTTTTCAATACCAGGGACATGTCATCAAGTGCAAGTTTGCTGCCCTTAATAGGGGGTATTTAAATCTCCCGTTTTTGAATGGGTGTGTTTGCTGAGAGGAATTTAGAGACAAAGTGTCGTTAGCAATATCCCGACCTTCGAGTATATCTGAGTTTTCTATATTCTTGAATAAGATAGGCCTATGGGCATTTTGGCGTATTATGTCCACAGTTGATTCGCTGTTATAGATAGGGACACCTCCAAACAATTCTTTCAGCCGCTGCCCATACTTCAGAGAATGTCCTTGTAGCATTGTTTGTCAGATCTGTACCAGACATTAATCTATTAAATAGGTCGCTATGTGAGACCGGATCCCTCCATTCATTCTCTGGAAACTTTGGCCAGTCGATAACTATTTATATAAATATGGGTATGATTATCGAAAAAATTGTGAAGCCTCCCCAATAAGGAACCTCGGTCTCTTTATAGCTTCAATGTATTTCTTATGAAAGAGAACCGAAAGCCAATTCTTTTCTTCAGCTATCCAGGGGGATACAGTGGCCTTGTCCATAACAATGAAGAAGAACTGAGTATTGTAAAGGTCAATCCTTTTCTGTAGATTATACCCCCGACATACGTTAATACGGTTACTTACACAAGAGGATATTTTGTCCCAGTTGTTGATGTATATTCCTTCGGGTCCCCAATCAATTCCTAGTATCAACACTTTCTTTTTACTTAACATTGAGCTATGCTCTGTTCTTCCAATGGAGCCCAGGCCCCTATTGGAAGAAGGAATGTTTAGAGCAATTCGGCCCCAACTCAGATCTTTTCTTGATTTTTTCAAAAACATTCAGTAGGACTTCAATCTATTAATGAGCTGGTTCTTTGAGTAAGCCTCTACAGTTAGGGTGACACGTCTGCGTAAAGATCTTCTACTAATTAAATAACGAAACCACTGTATTTGTGGGTCAATAGGACCACTAATTCTTCTACTGCCGCCACGAAAAGAGGAAGAGCAGAAGGGCAGCCCTGCCAACAGCTCTTTTTTAGTGTGATTGACTGGCTTTCTTGATCTCCATTGATCTGAAAATCCATTGAAAAATAGTGCTCGAACATCATTGAAGAAGTACCTTGGGAGCAAACGTTTTACTGCTCGAATAATCTGAACGTGAGAATGGAATCAAACCACTCTTTAAAAATCTATTCCTATGACAGCTCCGAATTTTTTTCTCTCTCACAGCCACTTGAATATTGCGAGAAACGTCAGCTATATTTCTATGTTTTGAAAAAACCCTTTTGAGGCACCCTATCATCAGAGTAAACTTTTGCTCAACTCCGGTTTCATTTTTTGTGCAAAAAACCCGAAAGAATTATATAAGAATAGTTAAGGATTGTAATTGGTCTCCAGTGGTTGAAGTTTGTTCCGTTTCCTTCTTGGGAACAAGCTTCTCTTCGTAATGTGTTTGGGAAGTCTACCCCTCGTCTCCATCAACTCTCCCAAATGAAGAAGGAAAGGAGCTACTTCATTCGGAAGGAGAGTATAAAATTATCCTACTATTCCATCAATACCGGAGGCCTTCTTATCAATAGTCTTGAGTGAAGATCCTGCATTTGTGAAGCTTTTTTTTCTCAGAAAAGTCAATCCTGTCACTTCTTACCACTTCATGGAAACGGCTTGGTAATATTTTTGCATTCATGATGGATTATACTTATGGACAAAGCAGAGCACTTTGTAAGCTCTTTAAACGTATCTTTGACAGGTTTTCTGCCATTTCGGGCTCTACAACTTCCGCAATCCTATAAGAATTGAACACTTCCGAGGAAAAAGTTTGAACAAAGAGTAAACTATTGCTGAGTAAACTATTCAACTTGGGTTGATTTTCCCTTATACGTTTCGTCAATTTGATATAAAGTTCGAGGTAGTGAAACGTATCGATCGGGTAAATGTAAAAGCTATCTGTTCAGAATAGGGAGAAGCAGTAAAACTTTTGATTTAGTTTTCCTCATTTTTTTCGTTGAACATAATAACATTGATTTTCAAAAAGCAATAATTTTAAACCATGCGGTTTATTTATATATATTTTTATCTTGTCTAAATAAAATACATTTTAATTATAATAAAATTCATATTTTCATGTTTATATGAACTTAGTTTCATTAATTTAAAATATGAATCTTTAATAACTTATAATTATTTACTCTTTAAGTCAGTATACATATACTTATATATAAAAATTGCTTCTTATTTCACTTCGTTTCGACAATTGGTCCTCAGTGTAGGGGTATTATTCATATCCTTCTTTCTAGCGAGGATATGGATAGACCTTTAGACACATGAGAATATTGAATTGAATGGTATAACTATGTTGTATATAGAACAAAACTAAAAGGAAATGGAGTCCGTATTTTTAAACTCTTTTAATCGATATAGTTGATGGGTATACAATCCAGTTAAATGAATCCATTTAAAGTGACGTCAATATTGGCTTAGGTTTTCTGTGGTTCTTTTCCTGAGATCATTGTTGCTTTTTATTTGCCTGATTGGCTCTGCATACGCTCATTTAGATGACTAGGCCTCATAAAAGGGACTTGCTGAATCCACATTATCCCTCAACAGAAAAGTCTCAGTGACTAGTCATGATGCAGCGAGTGAACGAATAGTCACTCAGTTCTTTCATTTAATGTTTGATCGTAAAAAGAAAGGACGGTAATCCTCTCCAAGGTCTGTATAATAAGGTCTGGGCAATACAAAAACAAACATGTAATCCTAGCAGTATAACTACTCAATGACTTCACTGGAGAACGAAAATTTATATATAAATATATATATTTATTTATTTATTTATACACATACACACATACATATATATATATATATATATATATATATATATATATATATATATATATATATATATATATATATATAAATATATATATATATATATATATATATATATATATATATATACAGCCCCGTGCAGGTAAATTTGGAACAAGTTTATGGCCTCCAGGATCAATAAGGAGAGGTTCTAGAGAAATATTTATTAAACAAAAATACACATTAGACAATTATGGTCAACTTTTATCCAATGTGTCCTCCTCCAGCTTCCACCACAGTCTCCACACGGGACCTGAATGCCCTCACTGACCTGGACACCTCCGCAGCCTCCAAGGACATGGCCACAGACGTGATGGACGACTTAAGGGCCTCCACAGAGTTGTGGTGGGTCGCACAGGCCTCCCCCTTCAACTTCCCCTACAGGTAGTAGTCACAAGGGTTGAGATCTGGGGAGTTGGAGGGCCAGGTCTGAGGATCCCAGAAGTGAGGCACGTTTTCCTTGAGCCATGCCTGCACAGTCTTGGCCTTGTGGGCGGGGGCAGAGTCCTGCTGAAAGGTGTACTTCCTCCCAGAGGCCACAGTGTCTATCCAAGGCTTGACCACGTTACTGAGGACCTCCAAGTACACCTCCTGGTTGACCTTTTGCTTGGGCTCAAAGAAGTGTGGCGGCATGACGTGGCCCTCACTGCTGATGACACCCAGGACCATCACTGCAGCCGGGTTCTTTGTCCTGAAGACCATGGGGACCTCAGAAGCCTCCCTACAGATCCACCTGTCATTCTGCCTGTTCCTCTTTTTGTCCAAAGTGAAAATCTTCTCATCACAGAAGAACCTCAGGTGCCCACCAGTGTTCTTCAGAGAGCTCAGAATTTTCCTGCACCTGGCCTCCCTGGTGGCCTTCATCTTGTCTGTCAGCAGGTGCCTGACCTTCATGACGTAGCTCTTATATCCCAGGTCATGTTTTATGGCCCTGAATATGGTGCTGCGATGCACAGAGCGGTCCTTGGCCAGGGCAGACATGGACTTGGTTGGGAAGGCATTGATGGACTTCCTCAGGCCAGCCAAGAACCTGGGGTTCCTCTTCCTGTCACTTCTGGGGCTGTGTTTGGACCTGCTGGACATCCCCGTGGCCTTGTACCTGTTGATGATGGTATAAACAGTGCTAGAGGGGTACTTCAGGAGGCTGATAATCTCCTGGGCCGAGCGGCCTGCGCGGTGCAGCTCAATAACGGCAGACCTCTTCTCCTGCTCCATCGTGATGGCAAACAATTGTTTTTGTTTTCGATCTTAAATTTCACAACAAGTATTCACACATCCTCTCACAGCTAATTTCACCCATGCAGATCTCCTCCTTATTAATCTGGATGACTGTGAACTTATTCCAAATTTACATGCACATCCCTGTATATATATATATCAGGCGCGTAGCATCCAGTAATGCAGCCGATGCATATGCATTGGGGCCCGAGGGATGAGGGGCCCGAGCCAACGGGAGAAAAAGAAAGAAAAATAAGAAGGAAAGAGAAAAAAAATCAACATGAAATTCATATTGAGAATAAATATATTTTTTCAATTCAATGACGGTCTAGTGTCTGAGTCTCACTATCTCTGTCATTTTTTTGCTGGCTATAATGTTTCTGACTAGCTGAGTTACCGACCTATATAATAACAGGATACTCATTTCATAGATATACATATAGATATATAGAGTGCTTACAGTTGGAAAATAATGAGGTGTCGATTGTGAACATTTTAAAGAAAGGTGGGGATCAAAACATTGAAGAACTTGGAATAAGTAAGGGAAGAATATTTAAAAGAAATCATATTCCTTGGGGTTCCACGGGATATTTAAGTCATCAGATTCGAGATACTCCAATTCCAAACCCCATTCCGGAACCCGAAGGCGTCGGGAGTATTGTGTTTTGAAGGGGGATTCTTTAGGGTTAATATATGGTAGGGTTCACGGCCATTCCACCTTCTCCAATGCATAATCATTTCAGTAAATAAAAATTCTACATACTTTCGGTAAAATTCCGCTTTGCAAAAATTCCTAGCGTGAAAATTCATTTCTGTCAAAATTCCTTCTGTAAAAAATCGTTAGATAAATATTGATATGTACCCTTTATGAATGTTATTTATGATAACCATAATTAAAATTACCCCATATTTTATCAATTTCGATTGCACGTCGTTTCAAACCTCTACTGTTAGGGATAAATTAATAAATTAAGAACTATTTTTATATTAAGAGGTTATAATAAAGTTAGAAAAAACATTATTGTGCGTTATGGAATGATGTGATTGAAAAACAAATTTAAAAACATTTTCTCTTAATAAAATAATGGATTGATGATACAACTGTGCTCATGGACAGCGATAGAGCTATTTTCACAGGAACAAATTTTACACGGCTTAAAACGCACGCCTTATATACACATTCATAAACATGAGGGGGGGAGAGAGAGTCAAGAGTGACGTCACCATCAACAATCGTCAAATAATAGAGCCTCCACTGATCATAGTTGGGAATCTATTTTTTTGGGTGTCATGAAAGCATTCTGGCCTAGACTTCAAACTTGTTGGAGATCCCTCGATCCCTTCCTTCCTCCATCCCTCCTTCTATCTTCCCGGGACTCCGGATAAATGCCTTAGACACCAATAAACGAGTCTCCTCCCTCTTCCCATTAAGAGACATTTCCCATCCCTCGTCTTCGTTAGAGAGCTCCCCGTTCCTCCTCTTCGTGAATGGAGTCCTACCCTCGTCGGACTTCGTTAGAGAGCTTCCCATCCCTCGTCTTCGTTAGAGAGCTCCCCGTCCCTCCTCTTCGTGAATGGAGTCCTACCCCTCGTCAGACTTCGTTAGAGTGCTTCCCATCCCTTGTCTTCGTTAGAGAGCTCCCGTCCCTCTTCTTCTTGAATGGTGTCCTACCCCTCGTCGGACTTCGTTAGAGAGCTTCCCATCCCTCGTCTTCGTCCAAGGAGTTCTTTCTTTCGTCTTCGGCATAGGGTTCCCCGTCCCTCCTCTTCGTTAATGGAGTCCTGCCACTCGTATTCATGAATGGAGCCCTACCCCTCATCTTCGTGATTGGAGTTCCGTCTTCCATAACCTCCTCCATATTGAAGACTTTTTTCTCTTTTTTGGAGTTTGCTATTGGACGCCTCAGTCCTGTATTTCTATGATATAAGTATCATGATGTCCTGATTAATCTAACAGTCCAAAGGAGACGAAGATCATAAAATCTCGGTGAAGGAGCCTTGATCATAAACCCTAACAGGATTAACCCCCCCCCCTCCCCCCCAGACTAACGCACCCGGGAGGTCGTGGAGATGGATGAGTCCAAATTTGGAAAAATAAAGTAAAATCGGGGTCGTCTAGTGGAAGGGAAATGGGTATTTGGCATGGTGGAGCGTGATGGTGGCGATTGTTTTTTAAGGTCGTAGAGAAAAGAAGTCGGGACGAACTTTGGCCTTTGATCATGGCCAATGTTCTTCCGGAGTCTATATTGATGTCTGACGACTTACGACGCACAGGAAGATGGAGGAACACCTTGGGTTTACTTGTTTTAGAGTAACACACAAGCAAATTATGTAGACCCCATAACAGGTAATATAGTTACATAAACATGAATTATTTTAATATAACCAGGATTCAATTGTTTCTATTCAATTTAGGTGCTCACACTCAAACCATCGAGTCCGTCTGGAGTCAACTTAAGGGATTCTTGAGGCGCTTAGGGAGCTCAAGTACATCCCCAAGACTCTTCGACTCCTACCTCAAGCAGTTTTCTTGGGTGAGGAAAATGAAAGATCTGGACGTTACGTTTTCCAGAGTGCCATTGAGCTGATTGCTCAACAGCATCCTATAAATGTTTAATTTCAATGAAATATAAAGATACAATTCTATGCCAAAATTATTCGTCAATATTTTGTCCATGACAGAGTTTGAGGGAGGGAGTATTCTGGAAAAGCTTCGGGCTTTCAGCAAAACTTTTAGCTGGTACAAGGCCGACTTAAGGGACATCTAGATCTTAAAGGATGTAGTTGGCCGACTCTAGTGCTGCGACTTTTTATTATTCCAGTTCAATATCAGGGAAGAAATCGATCAAGAGATAGAACTCATGCTTCTCAGGGTGGGAGTAGATGAAAGCTGAGATGAGATGCTAGGAGGGGGAGTAAATGGGTGAGATGACCTTTTCCAGGAAGTAAGCCAATGACCGACTCAGCACATGTTTGAGTTGCAGTACTGCGAAGAAGAGTCAAAAAGTTCAACGTTCTAATGTTTGGAATCCCTCAGAAAGAATGAGGGGGAATTAAAGTGTCGGAAAAGTAAATTTGTTTAAAATATTTATTTATCTAAAGTAATATTGAATTTATTTATGTATTATTATATAATAAATTGTGAATGAAATTTATTTGCCATCTAATATAAATTAATTACTTTCATGAATTAAAGTGTAGGAACAGTAAAATCGTTTAAAATATTTTTTTCTCATCTATAGTAATATTTAATATATGTCTGTATTATAATATAATAAATTGATAAGATAATATCTTAATTATAGGGGAGTCCTAAAAGCCATTCTCATATCAGCAGCAGCTCGTTACATGGCGCTCTACATAAGGATTCCGTAGGTTTCAAGCTGGCGATTTGCGGGTGACATCTTTCGGTACTTCCCCTCCTGCTCCGAGAGGACCTCTCCCTATCTGAAGTTTTTACAACGGTTCTACAAAAAATTATAATCTTAAATGGAATGAAAACCATTATTTCCTAAACATTTTAATGATATTTTTATATCAGTAGATTTTGATTATATTTATACTTGATTTTTTTATACCATAATTTTTTATTATACTTTATTTACTGTAAAATTTTAAACTAAATTTTTATTTATATATTTATAACATGCATTCACGTTAAATTCAATAAGTGTAAATAGTGATAAAGCAACAGTGAAAAAGTAGTTGAAATGATTTATTTCAAAGTGACGCCTATAACTTCTTGGATTTGTAAGAAATTTTGTAAAAGAGACCATATATCCATGTAAAAACTCTTTCAAGTCATGTTAAAGTAAAATTTTATTAGCTTAATAATTTTAACGACATATCTTAGAAAATAAATAAAAATTAAATAGCACTTTTAAAACTAATTTTTGATAAGTTTGGTGACCAGTTACATTATTGCGAGATTTGAAATGAGAAACATAGATTTATTAAATAATGATAGACT
The DNA here is from genome assembly GCA_013387185.1 of Caligus rogercresseyi. NCBI lineage: Eukaryota > Metazoa > Arthropoda > Copepoda > Siphonostomatoida > Caligidae > Caligus > Caligus rogercresseyi. Next base: position 19,325,661 of record CP045901.1, read on the forward strand.
AAAGTATTATTATTATTTTTATCTGATTACATTCAAATTTTAAACTAGTCAATTGTCACAAAAAAACATAGTTAACTTCATAAGCGGACTTCATGGAATAAAAAGTATTAGTAATGGGAGTAAATGGCACGGGGGGTGATAGTCCGGGGTGCGTTAGTCTGGGGGGGGGGGGGGTAGTCCTGTTAGGTTTGATGATCAGGCTCCTTCACCGAGATTTTATGATCTTCATTTCCTTTGGACTGTTATATTCATCAGGACATCATGATACTTATTTCATAGAAATACAGGACTGAGGCGTCCAATAGCAAACTCCAAAAAAGAGAAAAAAGTCTTCAATATGGAGGAGGTTATGGAAGACGGAACTCCAATCACGAAGATGAGGGGTAGGGCTCCATTCATGATACGAGTGGCAGGACTCCATTAACGAAGAGGAAGGACGGGGAACCCTATGCGAAAGACGAAGGAAGGAACTCCTTCGACGAAGACGAGGGATGGGAAGCACTTTAACGAGGTCCTACGAGGGGTAGGACTCCATTCACGAAGAAGAGGGACGGGAGCTCTCTAACGAAGACGAGGGATGGGAAGCTCTCTAACGAAGTCCGGCGAGGGGTAGGTCTCCATTCACGAAGAGAGGGACGGGGAGCTCTCTAACGAAGATGAGGGAAGGAACTCCTTTGACTGACGAAGACCGACGAGGGGTAGGACTCCACTCACGAAGTCGAGGTGAGGGGAATGTGTCTTTAATGGGAAGGAGGGAGGGAGACTCGTTTATTGGTGTCTAAGGCATTTATCCCTGAGTCCCGGGAAGATAGAGGAGGGATGGAGGAAGGAAGGGATCGAGGGATCTCCAACAAGTTTGAAGTCTAGGCCAGAATGCTTTCATGACACCCAAAAAAATAGATTCCCAACTATGATCAGTGGAGGCTCTATTATTTGACGATTGTTGATGGTGACGTCACTCTTGACTCTCTCTCCCCCCCCTCATGTTTATGAATGTGTATATAAGGCGTGCGTTTTAAGCCGTGTAAAATTTGTTCCTGTGAAAATAGCTCTATCGCTGTCCATGAGCACAGTTGTATCATCAGTCTAAAATAATGAATAATAAGCAATTAAAATATTTAATAAGGATAACACTACATAAGTATCTAAAGTTATGATCCCCGGAGCATAAAAGACAACAGCTGACAGTACCTTCAGCTCGCCCCCCCCCCCTCTTTATGAAGTAGGTTAGCACTCTATGTATTTATACAAGGAGAATATAAATAAGGTGAGTCAAAGAGGAAATCTTTGACTTATGCTCTTGATCAAAAGGAAGAATTTTGTGACGTCACGAATGCTACAATGAAAAAACATTATTTTGCAATGATTTAGTAATTATTTCTCAACTTTATCTTCAATTGAAAATATTTCATTACAATATTGTTCTGTGCTAGTGTACAGAACCCATGTTGCATGAAAAATTTGTTAAGTAAATGATTTATCATTAGTATTCATTATTTTAAGTAATTAGCCAATAATAGTTTCAAACAATAAAAATAATTTTTAAATTCAAGATTTTCATTTATTTCAAGAAATTTATAAATCACAATAATAGAATTCTACATATGTACATATAAAAAGGGGAACATAGAATATGAATAGAATTACGCTCATTAGTAACCTGACCTATGTGTTTAAGTTTTCACTAGCATTTTTCAGTTTAAGTAGCTTATTAAGAAAATTGACTCGAATCCGTGTTCTTTTTATTTATTACAAAAGCAATAATAATTTATTTTGACCAATTTGGATATAAATTGATAAGTGGCTTAAAAATTCTTAGAAAAACATGGGGTCTTTATCGATTGCGTCTTGATGGTTATTATGAAAAAAATGGAAATGATTTTCTAAGAGGTGTCAGAACTTCAAAAATCGGGAGAAGGGGCGGTAATAACTCAATCCAAGGACTTTGTGTTTCTTCAAATCCTTCAATGTTACTCCTCTGTTTCACCAAATGTGGGTGGAGTTCTTTAAACCTCCTGAGTATCCAGCAATATAGGAGAGACCCTCGTTGGAACAGTCATTGGAATTTTTCCTGTGTTTGCCGACTAGGCAGAGGAAGGAGTTTCCGTGAGCGCAAGTACTCAAAGGCCCGGGTACATATGCTCCGTAGAATGAGGGCGGTAGTTACATCTTCTTTTGAGTAGCCACGAATGAACTTTGTCAAAGGATTCATTAAGCTTCTTGTTTGAATCGTTGTGTAATCCTTTTCGAATGAGGTTCTAATTAAAGTTTCCTTAAAGTGTTATGAGCCAAGTTTGAGGCACTTAGCTTTGTAGCAGGACAGCTTCATTTTCGTGACTGAGAGTTCCTTATTCCTTCTCACTAGTCAACTCACAATTTTTTTCGTTCACGGGCTTCTTGACGAACCTGTCTGAAGGACTTGGACACACTTGAGGAGGGTGATCCAGGGATGAAGAGTGTAGGAACAACTTGAGACTAAAGCTTCTTCCTATTCTTCCAGCCTGAATATTCCTTTGGAAGTCATCTGGAGTAAAATGACGATCGCAGATCTTCGCATTCTTTAAGCTAATCCTGTCGGATCTTCTGCATCGTGCAATCCACAGATGTTGGATATTGGGATCCCTCGTCGGAAGTGCAAAATATTATGCATCTCGAGGATTATAGCAAGAGGGGATGGCACTAACACCATTACTTCCTCGAGGATATCACATTTTCGCTTTACAATACAAACTGAACTAGCATTCAAGCGTAGCACTTGTGATATCACAACAAAATAGTCAGCTGTCGCCCTGCAATTGCCTACGTCGATTCCCATTGCCTCACCTTATTTATATTCTCCTTGATCGGTACGGTATTCGGTAGTTTCTACCGAATATCGTATAATTGGTTCGCTATTGAAATCTACTGACGGTAGTATCGAATACCGATTTTTGAAGGGGTACAATAGCCGTGCGTGTTAAGGCGTTTTCAACTCTCAATGTTGGGGGCGCAGGTTCGAATCCCGAGAGGGAATGGTCATTTTTGGTCTACCTCATTGATAAGATCCTAGGTTCGATAGACTAATTTTAATGCTATAATGCTTATTTATATCCTTTCGGATGCAATTCTTCGAGCTATATAGGCAAAAAAAAAAAATACCGATTTACATTCGTAGTTGCAGCTCGGTTACAATTACATTTTTGCTATGATTCTTTCGAATCAAAATACTCTTTCACAGAAGACAGGTTGAGTGATTTATTTTAGTACAAGACCACTCTTCTTAGGAGCCCTCCATCAAAACAAAATATTTATTTCATCATCATCATGTAATAGATATGAAAATAGCATTAGCCTGATGCATTTTCACTTTACCTATGAAAATAGCTTATCGCTTAGACTAAGTGGCATATATTCATTATAATTTCCTATAATAAGTAATATCTGCAACGCAGCTACCGTCGAAATGAGCACGAACCATCTTCTCCGAGATCATAGCGTGATTTCTCCCCTTCGTAAGTCATACATACAGGAAGATCTTGGAGTGAGGTCCCTTACAGACGGACCATGGTTTGAGTCCGTACACACGGACCGTGTCTCTTAAAGAGACCGAAATCAATAAACATTAAATCATTCATAGATACAGGTTTTTTTTTTGACAGGAAGCCACTTTTTAAACAGCGGATATTTTTTTGTGTTTTTGAAATGTATTTCATTTGATAGTCCGATGTTGAGTAATTACAAACATTGAATTAACTACTTAAAGGCTACTTCAGGTACTTAGATCTTTAATCATTCCCAACTTTGACTATTTCCTTATGATAAAAAAGCTCTTAATTTTATTTAAAATGAAAAAAAAATAGGCAATAAATGAGAGGGACCTTGTACAATCATTCAAATATGTAATTTGTAGCTTATATTATGTTAACCCATTGGCAGAAAGGTCATTAAATGATTGGTTTTTAATCGAATATACTCTAGAATCTAAATACTAAAAGACTATGTAAATATAAGCCGTTTTGTAAACCTGAGTATTTATGTTGACACTTGAGTTTTTTTGTGGATACGAATAAAACTTTATTTAAAAAACATAAATTATATATATATATATAATACTTATACAACATTTCTTTAAATAAGTGTAAAAATGGTTGTAATTTGGAATTAATGGAAAAATATGTATTAATGAAGAGATTGGACTTAACTTAGCATTATTGATCATTTAGAAATATAATGCGACATATCATACTTATTAATTACATGTAATACTTAATGTCTATATATAATTGTCTCGATCAACTACTTGTAATTTAGAATATATACGTATATATATATATATTTGGGTTCTCGAAATATAGTTAAAATCATGGAAATATCTCGAAATAATTATTATTTGCAATATATAATAACTTATTTTCTCCTATTTAGAAACTTTTAGATATTTTAATCATTCTTCACTTTTTATTAATTTTCACCGTAGAGTCGAAACTGTTGACAAAGTGGTCTTTGGCCCAACCTTGAATAATACAGACTCGTCTTCCCGCGACCTGAGTCAGTTCAACGAACTAAACGCCCGTCAGAAGCTCAAGGGCGAGTTTGAGCTCGTATCTCATGGAGGTGCGAGTCATGAGCCCGTCTTCAATTACGTCCTCCGAGTCGGCGGATCCTCTTACACCGGCTCCGGTTCCAATAAAAAGGTGGCCATGAACGAAGCTGCACGAGCATATTTTGATGGGAGGGAGAGCAACTCTTCAGTTCCTACGATCACTAAAGGCATAGTCAACTACATCGGTCGTCTTCAAGAGATATGTGCAAGCAACTCCAGCTTCCCGAGTCCCACCTACGACTTCTCCCAAAGTCCCAGCGGTCTCAAATTCACTGTAGTCTGCCGGGTAGGAGACTTCATGTCCCAGGAGAACATCCTACGAAGAAAGAGGCCAAAAGAATCGCATCCTTTAACATGATAATCAAATTGAGGAGGCCAAAGATAAAGGGAAGAGCCCGGCGGCGGCTTCTTCCCCTCAGTCCCCAATATATCTTCCACAACCTCCAACAAAATGGACTCCCTCAAGCAACTTGAACCACTTGCCAGCGAGCATAAAAAGAAAACAGGGGCCCTGAAGAGCCGGCTGGATGCCTCAGGAGATCTCCAGAATTTCCTAAAAGAAAATAGCCTTTATGAACTAGATACCGAGAAGTTGGTTCGGGACTTGTCTCTGCTGTATGGCTTTCAAATTTCCTTCTCATGTCAATCTTCTCCTTGGATGAGAAGAAAAGCTCTGTTCGGCCTTGTTGGACTCAGCAATAATTATCGTGGGCACGGGGGTCACTGAGTCCCAGGCAAAGGCCAAGGCCTCTCGAAATGTACTTATTTATCTCAAGGCCTTATTGAAGTAATCATTTCGGGCCAATTCCTTCTTTTGTATTCCCTACATAGTTAATATGTATTATTTATTTCTGTAAAATTCGTCATGTTTTTGTATATATGATTAAATCGAGTATATGTACAAATTATTTGTTTCGTAAAATAACTTTTATGGAGGTTTCATTGATTTCCATGTCATCATTCACTTTCATAAATGTCTTCTATTAATATATCAACAAAAAAAAGAGGCTCATTGCCCTTAAGTGTCAAACATCACAGTAAACCACGAAATATTATTTCTGATGTTAGGCCATAGCTGTTCATTCCTTTTTGCGTTCAATGATTTTTTTTCTTATATATTTATGTGAAATATGATTATATCATTAAATACATGTTCAAATTATTTGTTGTATAGATCACGCCAGCTCTGAGTTCAGTTGACTTATACTAAGTGTTAAGGGATTGTATACATATATTTAAGATGTTGTATAAAGTTGTACAGGTTTAGATCTTCCTTCTATATCATAGCATTTGATCGAATAAGTGTCATAAAGATAAAAATATTTATTCCAAGACGCTGATGATGGGGAAGGCAAGTTTTTAAATCAACCACAATATAGAATAACCGATATATTGACACTTTACAAATGATGAAACGTCCAAAGTTCAAAACGTATTTGTTCTAAGGAGCTTCCGAGTGCAATATAAATAGCTATCCTTAAGGTAACTGAATGCCTATTTTTATATCGTTCATCGCTAGTTTATTAAAACGAGACAGATTGTTTTTTTAATGCTCTACAAGTCAATTTTATCGCTTATCACAAGGGTAAAAAAATAAGTTGTGACATCAGCTATTTATAACTAATTCATCTATAAAGAAATTGCGGAATGGAGGGAAAATACCAGTGACACAGAATCCAGATTGGACGAAACCAAAGTTAACGAGTCTCCAAGCACTATAGATGGAGACAGTCTGGGCGCCCCTTCCTCTGGTTGTCCACAGCATGTTTGTAATACATTGGACCGTACATCAATAATTCCAAACTTGCCCTCGTCTCTATTCTTTCAATAAACAAAGTTTTTCTATGGAACTAGAGACAATCCAGCCGATTGAGTAGAGGAGCATCGAAGCAATCATAACATTTAAGAATCGATGAATAATCATAATACTTGATATGAATAGTGATATTGATGAATGTTGAGTTCAAGCTCCTGCCGTTTAAATCCGATGAATATATCCTCATTTTTTCAATTGCACGATGTATACCTCGATCTCTATGTATCCCTTAGGGAAATCGGTAATAGCTATATTTAGAGATGGAAAGTCGAGGGATATTTTGGGCGTGTGAAAAGAAGAATGTCTAAAGGGTGCAATTGAGTTCAAGCTCCTTGTTATCACTATTCTCTCTCCTCTCTTGAGGAATATTATTTCATTTATGAAGCAGGCAAGTCGGCCAGAACAGAAGGTATTTATTTTATATTTGAATCTGTTTTTGCTTCTGTTCGGAGGAAAGAGAAGGTGATAACAAGAAGCTTGAACTCAATTGCACCCTTTCAGACATTCTCCCTTTCACACGCCCAAAATATCCCTCGACTTTCCATCTCTAGCTATATTACATCAAAGTAGTGTCTTTTTTAACCCTTACTATGGACAAATAACTGAAAAAGGTTTTATCAACAAAACCAACAACTTGCCCATACTATTCCTCCATATATTCTTGCAACTTTTTAATTGATGTTAGTTATTGAGGATTCATGAAGTCTGCCTATTAATCTAGAAACAGAAGATGGGTCGTGGTTAGGGGAATGGTACACAAATTAAGCTTGTAAGAGGAGCGACTCTGAGCGTGCCTTATAACTAAAAATGGTTATCTCGAGATAAGATGAAAACTACCAGGAAAAACCAAACCAGAAAGGGAGTGCGGCGATAGCCGTGTGCGTTAAGGCGCGTTCAACTCTAAATGTCGGGGACACTGGTTCGAATACTCTCGAGAGGGGATGTTCATCTTTGGTCTGCTACCTCATTGATAAGATCCTAGGTTTGAGTGACTAATTTACACGCTATAATGCTTATTTATATCCTGTCGGATGCACTTCTATCGAACCATGTAGGCAAAAACCCCAAACCGGTGAGCATTTTCTCTTCAAATGTCAGGAACTTGTCCCATGGTATATTGCAACGGGCGAGATTCTAAGCGATAGTTATGCAGTTTTAAGTGAAGATTTCATTGCTTTTGACCGTGGAAAAGAAGAAAACATGATCAACGCATCGGGCATTTTACGCAAAAAGATCTGCTTCAGACAGTGACATCAGCGGTGTTTGACCTATTTCTAACTTAATGTAAAGACATAAAAAATAATGGGATATGTTATTACAGTATTATTTTTTATTTCACTTTTTGTAGCTATGAATTTGTCTTTTGTGTTATTTTGAGATAAATATATTTGAAAACATCTTAATTTTTTTCTTGAATAAAGAATCACAAGGTAAAACCAAGGATAATTATCGGCCAATATGTCTTCTTAATATACAGTAAAACCTTGGAAGTGGAGAAATGAATACAGATGTAAAAAATTCAAATATATTCATCCTAACCTTAATAAGCAAAATTATTCGTTCATTAAGGTTTCATTTCGTTCAATTGAAAGCTCATTCATAAATGAAGGAATCTCTTCGACAGCGTGAAACACTTTGTTTATAGAAGAAAAATAAATACCAAACGAAACTCCTTAAAATGTCTTATTTTAACAGATTAATTCATTTTGAACGACACATCTCATCGGCGTCTGGTCGATGAAATCTTTATATGTGTAAGCCGCATTTCGATCCTTGTGCACTCTTCTAGACTTATTTATATTGGATAAAAGTTAATCATGATTTATTAATGATTTTGTGCAAGCTAGGCGTGGAACACAATAGACTCCTAGCATTTGCGGGCTACATCCTAACCTTTTTTCTCTCTCGTCTCCACTCTTTCCAGAAATAATAAATTCATTTTCGACTAGAACATACTTTTATTCATTTACATAATGAAATTAGTCAATCAGGGATTGGCCTCAAATAAAACAGTGGAGGCCAAAATCTATAGCGTTTTTTTTCCTCAATATTTATTTCTTTCATTGTTTTTCATTCCCTCAAAATCCCCGACAAGGTTTCATAGACAAGAAAAGTAATGGCTGTTGCAGGAACGACCCGTATAAGATTGGGCAACAGTCCTTTATAAAATCCGCGAAACGTCTCATTCCTGAAAATATTGAAATGATAGAGGCGTGAGTGAAATAAAAAAGAAGAAAAACGTCTCTTTAAAAAGCAACGTGAGTTTATTATCATCGCTCTATATTTTTATACCGATAGATGTGTATAAAAACTGATAAATCCATATTCTGGGGCTGTATGTATTATTCACTTCCGAGGAGGCTTATATAGAAATATTATATAGATGTACAAATATATAGATAGATAAAAAGAATCTTTGTAAAGGTTAAATATATGTTTCAACAAATAACAAAACAATTTGAGACTCAAGACCTCTACAGATTTTTTTGTTCTACTGCGGATATATAAGAAGGAATATAAAAATACAATATTTTTTATGTTAAAAGAAACTTTGAGAAAAAATAAAATTATATAATATATAAATTTGTATTACTACTGCTTCAATGTTTTTCTTCATTTAAAAATGAATAATAGTTTCGTGGACGAGGAATATAATGCAGACATTGGGCATGGCATGTATTAGACAGGGTAGGATCCCCTTGTAAAAGGCCTTTATCCCTTCATACCTATAAGTATGCTTAATACAGTCCCAGGATCCGAGGTAAGGAGAGTTCACATCTTGTAAGCGGGCTCGAACAACTTGGTAAGGGTAGGTTGAGAGAGCAGCAATTAATTTACTTAGAGCAGAGAATCCGAGGTATTCATAGGTTTCCTATAAAAAACGAAAACAAATTATTTAAAAAAAGACAAACATAAAACCCACACAAACTCTCCTCCATTCCTTTAAAAGTATGTACTACTATTTTAATAATGAATATAAGTGCTTCTAAGCGGATTGATGTCAAGTGAACTTGCCAAGACATCCAAGGAGTAATCGATTAATTGGAGGGACGGATTTATATGTTGTTTTATATAATGTAACTTTCATAACAATATAATAATAGGAAAAAAACCAACTAATAAACAACTTGTGTTTTAATTATACAAGTGTCCAAACAAAATATTTGAAATCCATTGCTAAGAATGATTGATATCAATATAACTTTTACAAGATTATGAAGTAACAAATTGATTTTACTATGACTGTTAAAGATATCATCACCTAGGAGATCCTTGGAAGCTCTTCTATGTATACTTTCACGCCAAAAAGTCATGGAGTTTAAGATAATATCACTACATATTCTATTAAACTAATAGCAACAGATGGAAATGGCAGAAACCCTAAATTGCTCGTCAATTTAAATATGACATGATGAACAGTACGAAAAATTTGAGCATTTCCAAAAATTGGGCAATCATTATTAAGATACATGTAATATAAATGCTTGCATGTTGCTAAAACAGATATGCATTAATTTATTATGATACTGACCATACAGAATTCAATATTCTATGTTTTAACGCCGTAACCTCGAGGGGCTATACATATATATATATATATATATATCAATGTATAATTGTCATTTGTATGTACTATGGTAAGACAGCAATAAATTCTTAACTAACATATATATATATATATATATGACACTGCCAAAAAGATGTTAAGACTAAAGGCTTTAGAGCAGTGTGCCATGGTGGCGGCCCGCGGACCGGACCGGCCCGAATGGGCATCTCATTTGGCCCGTTACGTTAGTGGTTGAGAAGTGTTTTTATAAATAAATAATATTATGATACAATATCAACAAATTAAATCTACTTTTGTTTAGTGTTTAGTGTTGCAAGGCCAAAAATGTACCGGTAATTTGGCCCCCCGAGGTCCCACTTGAAAACAGTCCGGCCCCCTGACCGATTTCACCCTGGCATCCCTGCTTTAGAGGATTGACACAAAAATAGATGGAAACATTGGCTTTAATGGGCCCCTGGATTCGTCAAAATGAGGAGGATGATAATAGCTCCGTGGCAGCGTCATTAACTCTCTATATTGAGGGCGGGGGTTAGATTCGATTTCTCCTTCCGAGAGGGAAAGCTCAATTATTGTCAACCTCATTGATAAGATCCTAGGTTCAATGGATTAATTTACTATAATGCTGTTGCTTCATATCCAGTCGGATGCTACTGTAATCCCATCGAACCACATAGGCAAGAAAATAAATACGGAACAACTTCTGCTACAAAGTCTTCACAGCCGTAACATGAAAGCGTAGTGAGTATTTTTTTTTTTGCTCAGAATTAATATGATAGGTCTAAATGACACTAATGTTCCATGGAATGGAAAATATGAGAAATGATGCTGAATATTGAGAGATGTGATCCTAAGAAAACTATTTAATTTGACAACTATCTAATAATAAATGAACTTTCCCACGTTTTCTTCCAATTATTTTTATATGTCTTAAAAAGAGGCAAATGTACAGCGTGACTACGACGTAAAATATATATATGTCATAGGTGTACAAGATACATCAATAATAATCTATGTCTCGCACTTCGAATTTAGCAACAAGGAAGCAACGCTATTAATAAACTATGACGTTAAATTTACTGAATGTCAACTATTTATAAAACACTTTCAATGACATTGTTGGATATTCGTATGCATCAGGTTACCAACTGGGATAAAATGAGCGAGTAACGATAATTATCACTGAGGTTAGAAACTTTCATCATTTTAGGCCTAGGTTTAAAGTTGTCGTTCATTACTTGTCCACACAAAAAGGAACACTATATATATATATATATATATATATCAAGAAATATAATATCAAAAATGAATTGCACCCTCCAACCCTAGAGACAAATAACTAAATGAATTCCAATCCCGCTTCCTAAGAGACTGAAGTAGTCTTGCACAAAATCATCGTTTGTATTATCGCAACTTCAAAAAATATATTTTTAATTATTATTGTGTAGCGGATTGACCTGCTTACTAACAGCAGGTCAAGCTACCACTCTTTCTCACACCTCAGCAGGTTCTTCATCTTAAGTACTCTTGTCTGCGGCTATATAAGCTGCAGGCAAGAACTTAATAAATACACTCTTTTACTTCATCACTGAGTCGTCATTTCTCCTCCTCCTTCGCGCTACAATTGCGAGTATTAAAAAACTTATCGCTGAAACCAGCCTCAAGTAACTTGTTCTGATATAAATATACAGAGGTGAATGACAAAGCCTTAAATTCACAAAAGCCTTCATTTATTGGGGGTAATGTTTCTATAAATTATCCGGGATTTTTTTATAGTTAGAAGTGTAATAAAATAAATTTACACACATAAATACATATAAAAACTAAAGTATGTAGATAGTTGTGTGCTAAAACTGATACGTGAAGTTCATTTTTTATAATACAAGAAAATAAATTCGAAAAACTAATGCTATTGAGTTCTTCTACTTTTTCTTGTAACAATTACTTCGCCAAATTGTTGAATAAGAAACAATTATTTTTGTCTTTGACAACACTTTCTGTAGGCTTTAGTTATAGGGTTTCTGTATCTTTTGTAATTAGTTTTTTCTTGTGTTCATTTTCCTTAATTTTTATCGTTGACCGCTTCTTTCTATTCGTTTTTTTGTCTGCTGTATGCATAGCAATAATTACATCATTAGTTTATGACAGATTTTCATTTTCTTTATATAAGCATCAGGTTCCTTGTTCTCATTATCCTTGTATTTTTTTTTTCAAGAATAGGAGCATCCCGGATGTCCTGGGTGACCCACTTTCCCCGGGGATGCCATTCGAAGAGTATAATTCTAAATTTTGGAACTTTTCAAGGCTAATGGGCCCCCACAAATGGAGTACAAAACCCTTTCCTAGTTGAGCAATATTAGATGATTTTGTGACCTCAGCTGGGCCGAGAAAAGTACATTGGGGTTTGTAGGGAGTATATCATGGATAATACTAGCAAGGCTTCCTCAGATAAATCCTATGAGCATATTCATTCCTCCTCTCCGGGCATTTTTCCTTTTTGGTGATTCTTGCCACGAAGTCGCAGGTAAAGGCGTGCTGTTGTTAGCTATCATTTCTCTCACGTATTGCCCAGAGACAGCATCATGGATTTAGAGTATAGTTATTTTCTTTTCATAATGGAATCGATTCCCAACATAAGAGAACATACGTCTTGCATCATCTGTGTTCTTGTACCCCCACTCAGCTTGTGAAATACAGTCACAGTTCTTCCGAACAATGATATTTTCTTTGGCTTCTTTTGCTGTCTCAGCATACAGAAACCCCTGGCTAAAAAAAACTGTATGTCAATAACTTTTTAAATGATTTACAATAGAAAATATAGATTGTTTTAAGTATGAGATTTTAGAAGCTCAATAATACTTTATTGAAGATTTATTTTTTTAGTGTATATTTGTCATTTTCTATTATAAATCATTTTAAAAGTCATATTCGAAGCAATAATAAATACATTATTGAGTCAATTTCATTTTATGTGATAATATCAGGCTTGTGAGCGTTCAGCTTTTTTTGCGTTCAGCGTTCAAATATTTTTTAAAAAATAACATTGTGTAATTTAGAAAAATGGATGTACTATTTAGGGTTTTTATAAAAAAGGGTCTAAGAGGGTCTTTTTTAGAAAATAATTTCCGAAAAAAGTGATGACGTTTTTTTATAGAAAAGAGTTTCCAAAAAAGTAATGCGTAGTGGTGACGTTGTTTTTTTTAGAAAATAATTTCCAAAAAAAGTGATGACGATTTTTCCGAAAAAAGTCCAAGAAATGTTTGAAAAAATTGAATGCTGAACGCAAAACTCTTTTTTTGTGTTCAGCGTTCAAAAAAAAAAGTTGCGTCGTTCAGCGTTCCGTCACAAGCCTGGATAATATTAATTATTTCCTATCGTAAATCATGTAAAAAGTTATATATTCATTAAAACGTTATCCTCAATAAATGAAAGATTTGCTTTGTCATTGATCCCGATTCATTAATAATCCTAGCCAAATTTTTAAATTATATATACAAACCAATTTAGTGTCTATGGATCTCTTCTTGTAGTTATTGAAGGCACATTTGAGCTCCTCGTAGACCATGAACTGAATGGCTCCGTGTGACACCCCAAACATTCCGGGAACAAAGCCCTTGTAGAGCCCTGGGAGCCCTCAGACTTGAATATCTTTCTAAAAGCATCCATCATGCCTTGTAGCTACTCCCGCTGCCGCCGCCGCTGCTCTGGGGGGTGTCGAACTGAAGGCAAAGCCGCGTTTTGATGACCCAGATGGGGTTCGTAAGAATAAGCGTCATAATGCCGGCCTCTGCGGCACAAAGCATGTGAATCCAGGACTCAACTGAGTTTAGTGTCTCCTTTTTGCTCCATGGACTTGATTTTGTTATAACTAGAAGGAGAATAAAGGGATATTAGGGCTAAGTAGGAGTTTAGGAAAAAATGATACACGAAAAAATAGTAGAGGAAAAATAGCAAAGGAATAATGGTTTTCATAGGGTCTTGCTCTATTTAAATCTATAAGTTGATAGATTAATACCTTAGTGAACAAACAGCCAATTTTGTATCCTTTTCACCCTTCACTTCCCTTTATTTTCTATGCTTCCTCTATCGTCAAATATGATACAGCAATGGACTATCATTATTTCAACATTTTTTTTATTTAATTATTAATATAAATTATATTGGCGGAATGAATCTAAGGATTCATAAATGACATGGATGGAGGCATTTGACTTATTAAGGATATTAATATTCTTCTCTCTAATTAGATGTTGCCTCCTCAAAAGCCGCGCGAGTGAAGTGACACTTCATGTCATGATACAAATTGTTTTTTAATCATTCACACTCCTTGTCTTTCAACCAAACAAGTCCGAGAAAAAGATCCCCCTTCGTTATCCTTCATTATTAATCGCTTAAAAATATAATGGTGTGTGTTAAATAAGCTTGCATTCATCAAGTACTGTATTCTGCTCCATGTATTTAAACCGTTTTCTCTATACACTTTTTTGCAGATATTTTTTTCCCAAGACCTTTTCCATTTTCCACATACTTACAAGAGAAAATATAGACCCCATGCAGTTCCAGCTCCGGCGATATTGGGTGTGACTCCCTTGTAAAATCCTTTGAGGCCTTCCTGCTTAAAGATGGAGGAAACAGCATGGCCGAGTCCCGAATATTTAGGGCGCATTCGCGCCTTGCCATCGTCAACTAAAATAAATATAATCAAAAATGAAAATAAGAATTAAATATATATTATATATATATATATATATATATATATATACATATATATTTGTTTTAATATGAACCATCCTCAAATAAAATGAATTCATGATTAAATTCAAGAGAATTCAATTTCATTAAAGTAGATGTCGGGGGCACTTTTTAAGTCACATTAACTTATTATCAGTAGAAAAATATCAAAAATGAGAAAAATATGGTGAGTGGATCTTTACACCCCAAATCACTTTTGTCATCTTTTCAAACTGTGGAATGGCCAGCTGGAGTCATGCAGGGAGTTTTTTTAATTTGATCATAATCAAATATTAAATAGAACCTGATCAAAAGAATTTTACATCCCACAAAGCACTGGGCCAATAAAAATGGTACTTATTTTATCTGACCCAGCGTCACCCTTCCGTGGTATCAAGGATTTAATCGATAGCAATCAGATGGATAATAAAGTTATTATATTATTATGTTATTAATTTCGACATTAAGATATCAATATGTTTATTAATTGAGAGTGATTTTGTAAAAAAAAAAAAAGGATTTTCGATAGTACAACACAACTGGTCTTTGAAAAATACTTCAGTTTGTTTTGGCGCCAGGGCTATATAATCATGAAGATATATGAATAAGTACCAACCTCCAAGTTACTGTATGTATTTTTAAGCGAACGACGAATTATAGGACTATTTGTTGTCATTCGTTTAAAAAAAATCATCAAATGTCCCATTTGGTGTGAATGAATAATATTAAAAAAAGAAAGTTGGGACATTTTAATTGAATTTTAGTCCCTTTTTCCTAAGGCATTGTCAAAAATGTATCTGATCGGGGGAAATGATCAGAATTGTTCGGGAGCAAAAAAAAAGCGATCGGATCGAGAAATATCGGATCGGCCACTACTCGAATTAAAATAATCTGAATCGGATCGTGAGCCAAAACCATGATCGGGACAACGCTGCCTTTAACTCAAGAACTATAGAGTACTCTAATTTTGGAATAGCCTTTTCGACACATATGTATTTATGTATATGTATGTATGTCTAAGACATCTATCTCCTCTGAATATGTTTGCTCTCATTACCAGCGAATCGAATCTTGAGTAGATCCAGTGGATGTAGTAATAGTGTGGAGATGACGCCCCCACTGAATCCGCGACCAAGTGCTCACACTTGGTGGAGCGGATCAACGTCTTGAGGGAGCTCAGAGGGATGAGGGAGGAAAAGGGTTTAGGGGCATTTCCCTCTCGGTTAGAGGATGCCGGACTGGCCGGACTCATAGCAGCAGCAGCTTCGGCTTCCACTTGAGTGAAGAAGAATAGATAGATGTCTACCGATGTCCCTGGGAATCCTTGCTCAGAGGGAAGGCGGGTTTCTCTTCCACGCTGACGACGGAGAGCCTTCTTCCTACTTGAGACATGCTACTATCGGGATACTAGGGCGGCCGCCATAGGATGAGAAGGAGAAAATGGGATCCCTCAAAGTCAATGTGATCAATTGAGCTCGGCACACACAAAATATAACTCAGTAAGCCAGGCACAGAATCAAAGTAGAGTGATCAAGTGGATTCTAGACACTCTGTAAAGCTCACTTACTCTTGTTGTTGAGGTATTGCATCACGCTAACCAGGTGGGAAAAGCAAGTATATTTTGGCGTGCTCAAGTGTTGCTTAGTCCCCAGATAGGAGATGAAGTTTATCAGCAGCTAGGCTTCACAGGGGACAAATGGGCTTAGTATTCAATTGATATAAAACAATGACATGGGAGTAGAGAAATGTAAAAAAGGCATTAGTTATGTCATTACAAAAAAAAGGACAAGTGTTATGACGTCATCGGCTGCATACTTATGTTTTTTCTACTCTTTTCATTTTGTTATATTGACCTTGTTATGGGCCAATGTCATGTGTTCTTGTTATCGCCATTTGTTTATTATACTTTATAATTCTATTCTTTAGAACACTATAAGAACTCTTTTGATGAAACCAAAGCCCTTATAGGGCTCCAAAAAAACGATATATTGGAAGAACAATAATGATACGAGTCAATAACCAAGAGCTAACGAATATGACAGGCAATATTATTTTTATTCATTTTGAATGATCTTCAACAAATGATTGAATAAATCTTGGACCCTTTAAACATAACCAATATTTAATAATTGATTATATTAATAACATAAAAAACGAAAGAAGGTATATTAGTAATTGGTTTCAAAGGAATAATTATCCAATAACAAAGCTCACTTATGTACATATATATATTCATTTACTACTTCATATTATATTGTTTCCACGATGAAGTCAAGTCTATTTGACTCTAAAAATATATACTTTAGTGAACGAGGCATTCAAGCATAAGGAAGTTATAATAAGATATATACAGTTCTTTGATATGTCGTTTAACAAATAAACTAAAACAATTGGGAAAAATTGAGATTAGTGTAAAGACTAAAATCCCCTAAAACATCATTCAAATTTACAAGCTTATTACTCATACTTAATTTCAAAGCTTTAAATGAGTTAATGAGCTCTCTTATTCATCTAGTCTTTGTATGCTCCTTTATGGCCACATTTATATATATTTACTTTGATCTCCATTCCTTTCTATTTTGTAATGAGGGAAGCATTATCTCCATTCCTTAATATCAATCTATAATAGATAAATGGTCTGTGTAAATCAAAAAAGTCATAAGATTATCGTTGACTCTCTATGACGTTGATTAATATATCAAAATGACGTAAGGAAGAACAAAACACTTATTGTCCATTTTGTTTGGGGGATCAGTCGTAATTTCGCGTGATGATGCTTGCCATTTGTCTACCGGTTTGAAGTACGTCCATCTGGATTTAATTAACGTATTCCTTAGGGAATCTTGTCATATGTTTCTTCCTCCTCTAGAGGACGCCATCTTAGAATTGAGGTCATATGAGCAAGATACATAGAGATAAGGTATATCAGACAGAAGGAGTTCAGCCTGCTAGGACAGAATGGTGATTTTGACGTCACAGATATACTCTTATGTTATAATTTTGATAAGAATTACTAAATAAACTCATATTTTTACTTAGTATTTATTTTGAAAAACACTAATATAAAACATAGATCGTAGAAAATTAATAGGACCTTACTTTAATGAAAACATATTTTATCTTTAGAATTACTTAATTAGAGGCAGGAATTGACATAAATTCAACGCAACCTCGTTAAATCATATAAATCATGAAGAATATTTCGGGATAACATTGACTTTTTTTGTAATATTTGGGTCCCTTTCTAAAGATATTTTTTCTTTGAAATTTTTAAAATAAAATATTCAATTTTATATTAATTTGGACAAATTCTTCAAAGTATGGTCTCAAGACTTTTTTGGAGACTCATTCAAGCCAGGGAGATAAATAATTCAAATTGATGAAATAATACACATGAATTATAAATGGAATAAGTTTAATATATTCTAGACATTATATTTATATAAAAATAATATATATTAATTAATATTTAAATGAATTGAATATTTTTCTTTAAATTACGTGAGGAGGGCATATTTTTATTTTTGAAATCGAAAATTTTGTTCTTCAGTTCCTTTATTATAATGAATGTCCTTAATCTGGCAAACTTCACTATAATATCCGAAGGGAGCTTCATATAAACGTCTTCGTAATTATATTTTTGAAGGACATCAATGAGCTTTTTTATCACATTTGCGTCCCTTCTTATGCCATATTCTCCGTGAAATTGATTGAAGAGGGTATCCAGTTTCTTGATAGCTTGGACAAATTCTTCTGAGGGTTGTCTTAAGCCACATTCATGAATGTAGAATAAATATTGATTGCAATGTGAATTAATTATGAATTTCACGCCATATAGGACATTATATTTAATTTTTGAAATGGCCAAGTGCGTTGGTCACCTCCTTTGATAATAAACAACACATTAAAATGAAAGAAAAATAAATATTTCATTCAACAGTGGCTATTTTGTGTGATTGTTTGATGAAGGACTGAATGAATATAAGTTTATCCTATCCCGAAATATTCTTCATGATTTATATGATTTAACGAGGTTGCGTTGAATTTATGTCAATTCCTGCCTCTAATTAAGTAATTCTAAAGATAAAATATGTTTTCATTAAAATAAGGTCCTATTAATTTTCTACGATCTATGTTTTATATTAGTGTTTTTCAAAATAAATACTAAGTAAAAATATGAGTTTATTTAGTAATTCTTATCAAAATTTATAACATAAGAGTATATCTGTGACGTCAAAATCACCATTCTGTCCTAGCAGGCTGAACTCCTTCTGTCTGATATACCTTATCTCTATGTATCTTGATATGAAGAAAAAAAATTCATAGTTTTTTATCGTAACCGCCCAATTCGTCCTTTCCATTTTGTCCCTGCCCAAATCGTCCCTGCCCAAATTGTCCCTGTCCAAATCGTCCCGTGCCCAATTCGTCCTTGTCCAATTCGTCCTAGACCCAACTCGTCCCTGCCCAACTCGTCCTCACTATTTCCCAGAAAAGAAGACATACCCCTAACATTCATTCATGAGGAGTTCCTTAGCTTCAGGGAACCCTCGTCCAATAGACTCTCGGGTTCCGTCAGCATAGTAATAGGGTATTGGGTTTTCTAACCCTCGGCCAAAGGACTTTCGGGTCCCGCCAAGCACAGTGATGGGGTATTGGGTTTCTAACCCTCGGCCAGGGACTTTCGGGTCCCGCCAAGCACAGTGATGGGGTATTGGGGTTTCTAACCTTCGGCCATGGACTCTCGGGTCCCGCCAAGCACAGTGATGGGGTATTGGGTTTCTAACCCTCGGCCAAAGGACTTTTCGGGTCCCGCCAAGAACAGTGATGAGATATTGGGGTTTCTAACCCTCGGCCAATGGACTCTCGGGTCCCGCCAAGAACAGTGATGGGTATTGGGGTTTCTAACCCTCGGCCAATGGACGTTCGGGTCCCGCCAAGAACAGTGATGGGGTATTGGGGTTCCAAACCCTCGACCAAAGGACTCTCGGGCCCGCCAAGCACAGTAATGGGGCATTGGGGTTTCTAACCTTCGGCCAAATGACTTTCGGGTCCCGCCAAGCACAGTGATGGGGTATTGGGGTTTCTAACCCTCGGCCAATGGACTTTCATGTCCCGCCAAGCACAGTGATGGGTATTGGGGTTTCTAACCCTCAGCCAAAGGACTCTCGGATCCCGCCAAGCACAGTGATGGGGTATTGGGGTTTCTAACCCTCGGCCAAGGACTTTCGGTCCCGCCAAGAACAGTGATGAGATATTGGGGTTTCTAACCCTCGGCCAAATGACTTTCGGGTCCCGCCAAGCACAGTGATGGGGTATTGGGGTTTCTAACCCTCGGGGACTCCCCGCCAAGCACAGTGATGGGGTATTAGGGTTTCTAACCCTCGCCAAAGGACTTTCGGGTCCCGTCAAGAACAGTGATGAGATATTGGGGTTTCTAACCCTCGGCCAAATGACTTTCGGTCCCGCCAGCGACAATGATGGATTATTAAGTTTTGAAATGGATCGCCGACGGTTCTCCCGGCTTCAAACCATCAGCCGATGTGTTCTAGCATTCTGGAACTTTATGGATCACGTTCGTTTTTGTCCCTTCCTAACTCTTGCCTGTTGAACTTGTCCCCGCTAATTTCGCAAATAACATTTTATAAATCGTCAGAAGTGTTCATTGTGGTGAAAGAAGTTTAAACAACTACTTATTAAAATTTTGAATTAATTATGAGGTTTGTTTTTAGAAACCCCAATATCTCATCACTGTTTTTGGCGGGACGCGAGAGTCCATTGGCCGAGGGTTAGAAACCCCAATACCCCATCACTGTGCTTGGCGGGATCCGAGAGTCCATTAGCCGAGGGTTAAAAACCCCAATACCCCATCACTGTGCATGGCGGGACCCGAAAGTCCTTTTGCCGAGGGTTAGAAACCCCAATACCCCATTACTGTGCTTTGCGGGGCCCGAGAGTCCTTTGGTCGAGGGTTTGGAACCCCAATACCCCATCACTGTGCTTGGCGGGACCCGAAAGTCCTTGGCCGAGGGTTAGAAACCCCAATACCCCATCACTGTGCTTGGCTGGATCCGAGAGTCATTTGGCCGAGGTTAGAAACCCCAATATCTCATCACTGTTCTTGGCGGGACCCGAGAGTCCATTGGCCGAGGGTTAGAAACCCCAATATCTCTCTCTGTGCTTGGCGGGATCCGAGAGTCCTTTGCCGAGGGTTAGAAACCCAATACCCATCACTGTGCTTGGCGGGACCCGAAAGTCCTTTGGCCGAGGGTTAGAAACCCCATACCCCATCACTGTGCTTGGCGGGACCCGAGAGTCCATGGCCGAAGGTTTAGAAACCCCAATACCCCATCACTGTGCTTGGCGGGACCCGAAAAGTCCCTTGCCCGAGGGTAGAACCCCAATACCCCATCACTGTGCTTGGCGGGACCCGAAAGTCCTTTGGCCGAGGTTAGAAACCCCAATACCCTATCACTGTGCTTGACGGAACCGAGAGTCTATTGGACGAGGGTTCCCTGAAGCTAAGGAACTCCTCATGATGAATTTAGGGGTAGGTCTTCTTTTCTGGGAAATAGTGAGGACGAGTTGGGCAGGGACGAGTTGGGTCTAGGACGAATTGGACAAGGACAATTGGCACGGGACGATTTGGACAGGGACAATTTGGGCAGGACGATTTGGGCAGGGACAAATGGAAAGGACGAAGTGTCCCGGACCGTTTTATTATATTATGTATTGTCAAGTAATAGACTAATAAGAGTTGTTGAATTGGGAGTATTCAGGCTGGTGTCCAGAAGAAATGGACCAGGAAATATGGACTAGGAAAGAATGGACCAAAGTAGAAAAGGAAAATGTTGACTCATGGAAGAATGGACCAAATACATAGGTAGGCAAGTTTTTGAGTGGAATATATCTAATTATTGTACAAATATTTTCTTATATAAACTGAGTAAATTATGACATAATTTACCATGTGTTTTTTTCATAGTATAGAAAAGTAGTGCCTTCATTCAACCGGATTGAATACACATTGTCGTGACCCGGATCATTGGAGGCTCTCTCATTTATAATTGTCGACTGTGACGTCACACCTCACTCTATCTCTTCAATATTCCATTTATAATAATCGAGTCCGAAATTAGGCATATATTTCTTCTTCTTTATGTATTTACTTTTTGAGTGCTTCTAACATGTTCATTGTTCAAGACAATATGTATTATCTATCTTCTATCTATATAAATAAAGTAAGAAGTTGTCTGTCTGTCTGTCTGTTTTGTTACAAGTAGGCGGCCACATGCCTGGGCCAATTCAGCTCAAAATTTGCATGCACGTCGCTTATCATCTGGGGAAGGACATGAGAAAAAAAAAAAGGCCTTTAAGGCCACACTGGGCTAGAAATGGCCTTTTTCATTTTTTGACTAATTTGACTAATAAAGCGATTTTTTTCATAAAATATGTTTGAAGAACTTTTTTTCTAAGAACTTTTCTCGCTGCATGTTGGTATGTATCTTCAAAATTGATGAATTGTCGAAAATAAAAAGGAGAAAGAATAAATGAATCCAGGTAGACATTAACCCGAGCAAGGCAGAGTTTCACAGAGAGCGCTCAAAGTTAAACAAACAGGTTTCTTCTCTCTCTTCCTATTGTCAGCAAACCAGATCATCTGGGGAAGGACATGAGCTGCTTTGAAACCGCCTACAAACTCTTGAAATCGGCAAATTGCATGTGCCGACCTTGCCCGAGCAACGCCGGGCACATTGCTAGTTACAATAAGTTGGTCGATTTTGAACTATAGTTGACATAAAGAAGAGAGTATTTATCTAAATTGCAAAAAAAAATCATTTTATGTCAGAATTTACTCAGTGTATATGAGAAATAGTATTTGTACAATAATTAGATATATTCCACTCAAAACTTGCATACCTAGTATTTGGTCCATTTCTTCCAGAGTCATCATTTTCCTTTTCTACCTTGGTCCATTTCTTCCTAGTCCATATTTTCCTCGGCCAATTCTTCCTAATATCAATCAAGCTATAAAGTCTTTTAAAATATCATGGATGGAGGACAAAAAATGAATGGAAAAACAACTTTCAAAAAGTTGAAATAAATATGGCTGCTTTGTACAGTCTTACGTAATAAGGATATGTTCAATTTATTTCCAAGATGCAAATTGATTCATTTTAAATGACATATTTATTTAATATGTGACCAGACAAATGTCATTTAAAAAAAATATTGCATACATGGACAACGTATCTTTATTTTATTTAGTCTTTTGAGAAGTGAGGAAAACGTTTATATAATCTTTATGGAGGCTTTGATAGATTTAATTGAGTAATTAAGTTTCCTCATACATTGAAATACAGTTAATAATAATAATAATAGAATGAATAATTATTAGAACTGCATCTCTTATCATCACATATGAAATCTCTTTGCTTATAATGGGATAATTGGTTATGCTTAAACTATAGAACTGATGGGACCACGGATTAATATTCGGTAGAAGGGTACTACCGACGTTTGATTTCTACTTTTCATACCGATGATATGACTATCAATAGGTTCTACAGCAGTATATTAAAAAGTGAATAGGGGAGAGGAGTGAGTTTGGGCATTAGTAAGGGTTCTTTAACATTTTACGAAAAACGCTTAATTCCCAGAGTTCAAATTTATACACTATAATCCAGGCTTGTGAGCGTTCAGCTTTTTTTTTTGCGTTCAGCGTTCCGTTCAGCGTTCAAAAAAAATTAGCGTTCCGTTCAATGTTTTTGCGTTCAGCGTTCCGTTAGCGTTCAGCGTTCAAATATTTAAAAACGAATTTCCCAAAAAGTACTGCGTAGTGATGACGTTTTTTTTTAGAAAAGAATTTCTCAAAAAAGTACTGCGTAGTGATACTTTTTTTTAGAAAAGAATTTCCAAAAAAAGTACTGCGTAGTGATGACTTTTTTTTTAGAAAGTACTGCGTAGTGATGACTTTTTTGTTAGACAAGAATTTCCAAAAAAAGTCAAAGATAAGTTGGGAAAATTGAACGCGGAACGCTGAACGCAAACTCTTTTTTGCGTTCAACGTTCAGCGTTCAAAAAAAAGTTGGCGTTCCGTTCAGCGTTCCGTTCATTGAACGTGCGTTCAGCTGAACGCCGTTCAATTTTGCGTTCCGTTCACAAGCTGCTATAATCTAACACTTGTTGCTATTGAATTGTATAGTTTAACCAGTCTTAGCATCAGGTTTTTACACAAAAAATTGTATGTAAATGTATTTACACAACGGCCCAACTCTCCCACCGAAAGTGAGAGTTGGGCCACAGAGCGGAGAGTTGGGTCGCTATAGTAAATTATATAAATTGGATATATTTTAGTGGAATTTATGCGTTTTATTTGACAACTTTGTAGGTAACATAGAATAGTATCATCTACAATGGCAATATTCTTTTAAATAACGGGAAATTATACTAAACATGGTTTAAAATAAGCTAAATATTTGTACACAATGTCGGTTACAGGGCGGCAATATATTCGGTTAATGATTAAATATAATAATGGACGCGAGTTACTGGATATTGTAGTTTGCCAGATCAACTGCAAACATCACAGCGTGTAGCGATCTGGAAGACGCTGCTACGGATATAGGAGCACCAAGATCTAGAATAACGGAGCTCTGGGCCACCGAGTTGTCTCTGTCTTCAATCTCTGGATATTGGAATTGAGCAACTTGCTTCTCTTTTTAGGCTTTGGTTTTGTTAGTCTTCTGGATTTTCTAGCGACTTTACTCGGCGCTCCTTGGCCTCCTGCTCTAACTGAGCTTTCTCCGGTGTGTCGGTTAATATCGCTGATTTCTTTCTTCGCCTGTTATTCACATTTTTTCTTGGTGGTGCCTTTGGTATGGGATTGAGCTCTTGTGGGGTCACTGTCATTTCTGGAGGTTTGCTCTGAAGAGGGGTTGTCACTGCTTCTTACTTGGAGTGGGCCTACGACAGGGATAGGTTGGGGGAAGAGGCTGTTCATTGCCCTGTTCATTCCCTTCTGCTATTGCTGGTGCTGGGCGGTCAGTAACATCTAGAGGCTGCTCTGAAGAGGGGTTGTCACTGCTTCTTTACTTGGAGTGGGCCTACGACAGGGAGAGGATGGGGAAGAGGCTGTTCATTGCCCTGTTCATTCCCTCCGGCTATTGCTGGTGCTGGGCGGTCAGTAACATCAAATGGTAAAAATGCCTCTTCTGGAAATATGTCCGAGTTGAGAGGATGGATCCCGTCCAGCTGAATCCTGCCATGATGTTACTAATAATAATATCGACACCTAAAATTGTCATTTTCTTATACAGAACTAAATTACCAACTAATTTAACAGTACAATTAATCAGGTGATAATATATATAGTAGGAGAGTTGGGCCGGTGGCCAACTCTCCTACTGTATGTGGCTCAACACTCACCACTTCCTGTTTCAAATTGTTTTGCAAAATGGAGGATTTGAAATGAACATGTGGTATGATATGTTATCCAAACAAAAATATAATCCTGCAGCCATTCAATGGTGTAAATTTAAAAATGGATACCTTAATATTGGCACTATAATAACCTATGAATCAGATTGATAAATGTTACATAATTATATAAATTTCAGTATTTCTTTGACTAACAACTCAACTCTGTTAGAATCCTTCTGGAACAATGGAGACAGGATGTGACATCATCCTGTTATATATTACATTGTAAACAAAGCCATGTGCAGTATAGTTTACTGTAAACATACAGTGGCCCAACTCTCAACCTGGCCCAAACCTCACTCCCCTCCCCTACTTTTCTTTGTATCCCCATCCGTACCCCGATATAATCAAAAGTCCCATTTTTCTCTATTGACATGTATGTATAAATCGTACAAGTCGATTTTTTAAGTCGATATTTCGCCTAAGCGAACAGATATTTTGACAGTAACACATACATAAACAAGAAAATAACTTCGCATAACTCGAAAAGGGCGCTCACTTTCAAAACACAGCCGCATGCATCAAATTGTGTCCTCACCCGCCTGCTGCCTCGCCGATGATTGCGACTGCATGTGAGCGAGTGCACACACACACGCCTACCTGCAACCCCCCGCCATTTCATAATGTATAAACTTAGGTTCCGAAATATTTTTCGTGTGACGTCCGTCTGGCAGAAAACATAAACAAATAACTTTTACTATATATAACATCACTACTCAAATTATCATTAGTGCATCGTACTCTTACAAAAATGGCTTCAATTATATAAAAAAAGAAAAAAAAGACAGTGTGCAGTTACTTTTTGTCCTTCATTGGATCCCAATGCTCACAATGTATTGTACCACTCGTTTCCAACCAACATCAAACAGAGAAAAGCTGGACCATCGCATGCAAAAGAGGAGATTCGACATTTCAGCCTGCATCATCCTTTATGTGTAGTCTGCACTTCACTGAAGAAGACTATGAGAGAGATCTAATGCATGAGCTTCTTAACCTTCCTATTAGAAAGAAAATCAAGAAAGGAGTAGTTCCGACACTTAATTTAAATGAAACAAATGAAACAACTTGTCGGATTATACGTCCATGGAACCATCTTCCAAAGGAATGATAGAATATTAAAACGAATTATCGTCAGATTACTCAAGAATGCTTAGATAAATATGAATCTTCTAATTCATCGTTACCTCCTCCTTCAAAGCAACCTCCAAGTCCACAAGTATTACCTCCAAGTTCATCAGAAGACAATTGTCATGACAAAAGAGTTTTCTAAATCAATGTCTAAGGTGCCGTCAGTTCCATTGGAAGCTCTTAATAAATTTGCTCAAATTCGTGTATTTCTCCAAATAAAATTTGAAAAAAACCCGCCTTCAAGAGCAAAAAGCTAGACATTAAAAAAGTTTAAGAGAGAAACGAAAAATGAAACAGTAGATTAATTAAATGCTCCAATAAAATTTACTTTTTTCCTAAATATGTATTTCTAATAACATTTATGTAATATATGATTACAACAGTATTTTGTTTTGTAATAATTTGTAAATTATATATTTTTTCTTATATGTATTTCTAATATATTTATATACTATATGATTATAACCATATTTGTTTTGTATTAATTCATAAATTATATCACTTTTTTCTAAAAATGTCTTTGTAATAATATGATTATAATAGTATTTTGTTATAATTTATTTCATTGTTTTTATGTGCTTTAACATATAATGATTGAAGAGTTTGCTTTTTCACGAAAATTTTTGGATAATATCAGCAACTTTAAATCATCAAAATTTTATGATTACTCACAAATTTAATATTTTTCATTTTCTAAAGAATTGTGATAATTAATTCTTCTATGATCTAATTAAGGCTAAATTCGATTATATTTAACATATTTTACTTATACAATATACCCTCTTTTGCCATACGTGACGTCATGCTCATGAGGTAGGTTGCGTGGCGGTGTATTTTTACTTTCATTGGTTAAAATGGCTCTACCTTACTTTTAACTACCTTGCCTACCTGTATATCGAATTTTCTTCGACTTAGCAATCAAATTTGTAACTCGAATTTCTCCTAAGTCGATTGTTTTTGTACAGTCCCGAGAGAATCGACTTAGGCGAAGATGACTGTATGTATATATATATATAATTTTTTTTAAATGTTTGCCCATAATTACTTCAGTTACGTCCCATTGAGTTGTCATGTTCTTTGATCTAATCAGTAGGAGCTACAAAAATAAATACTAGAGTTAATATTTTAGTATTTCATGCGTTAGTGCACGTATATGTTCACGTATGTATATTTATTGATAACAGTCATACTTTTGTAAAGGTAAAAGTTATATTCAATTTAATCAGTTCTTCAAAACAGCTCAATTATATATTTATAAAAGTCCCTAAATAAAAATTAAGAGAATTATTATGTGACTCAGGAAGATTTTTTAATACACATATTTTCCCTACTTTCTGGGCAATTATTAATTAAAAGTTAAACCTGATTATAATATGCGGTGGTCCTAAATTTAAATAATGAAAATGAGAAAACTTATTTTTAAGTTTTTTATTTCATAAAATGACGGCCAAATATTTCAGAAGCATTTAAGACCAGTTGCCCACGTTTTTACCCATGAATGACAATTATATTTCGACAAGCTAAAATGATTTTCTTTCTATTGGACTTATTTGTTACAGGGTTCAATTACACATGGCTCCGATATGATCTCTCAATGATAGTCCCTTTTTTCATAAGAGATTTATTCAGTATCAATTATAATATATAATTACCAATTATCGGAGCTTTAATCGAAATATTTTACTAATACAAACGAAGGAGAATTTTACCAACTATTTTATTGTGATGGTAACTTATTTTCACGAAAATCCATTTAAACTTGGATCCTTTTTGCACCACCACATATAATATGTTGCAAAAATATTCCAAATATGAATTTATTTTGCGTATATTTGAAAACTTTTTTTGTCATGTGTAATGGAATGGTTTTAGTGAAGTATATTTATCCGGTTTTTTCACGTGAACAATTTTTATCTTAATGCATCCCAACTGCAAAGGAGAATTATGACAAATATAGCTATATCTTAAAATAATTTTGAAATATTAAAAAGCACTCATTTGACTGATAACATTCTGACAACATAAACATATTTGGAACGTATAAGTATTATATGTCTGGAATGACATTTATATGAATTCCTACATATTATTGGATCCTTAAAGAAAAACTAACGAATTATCTCTACATTTTCAACATTCCTAAGCAATTTGAAACTCGGTCCCTCATCGCGAAGAGGATTACAACTAAACCTCTTCATCCCTGGGAATTGAAGGCAATTCTTCTATCGACATCAACATATCAACAATAAATCATCTGAAATAACACTAAAGTCATGGAGAATTAAAGAGAAAGAAATACATACGAAAATCATTTAAAACAAATATGCGTACATCATATAAATTGTAATCATTGTTTAAAAAAATAATTGTGGTATTTGATCATCTAGGAACTAGTGAGTGTTGACGAGAACCCCGATGAAATGGAGTTCATCACATTTACTCCAACGAACGTCCTCACTAGGCTCCTCCTACATCATCAAGGGCATCACACCTTGATATAATATTTAATTATTAGTAATTAGACATGTTGAAATTCGCGAAACATTGTCGTTTGTCGTTCACTCAAAGTTGTTGTTCGTCGTTCATTTTAAGATTGAATCGTTTGTTGTTCGTCATTCTGAATAAAGTGACGAGTTTTTTTTTAGAAAATAATTATTTCCCATCAAAAAGGATTTTAAAAGTACAACACTACTAGATTATGGGAAAGTACTTTCCTTTTTTTGGTGTCAGAGGGAGACATTCATCAATATATTTTAGAATAAGTACAAATTTGTAAGTTACTGTACGATTTTTTGAACGAACAACAATTTTTTGACGAAAGACAAACGATTAAAAATGAACTATAAATCAACAAGTCTGTACTTGAATAACACTTATATATTTATTGTATCGTCATTTTTTTTGTCCGAAGTATTTTTTCCCTTTCACTACTAGTCATATAGATAAATATATTTTTGGAGGTTTAAAAATACAGTTCTAAATAAGATCTTTTGGATTTTTTATTTTATAAATAACGAAATTATTTTTTACTACAGATATATATTACTTACAACAAAAGACACGACAAACATACCGAAACTTGGAGATAAGAAATATTTTATGTTAAATAATATTTACGAAATAATTTCTGGATACGGAAGGAATATTTCATAATTGATATTGACTTAATATGGATGAAAAAAAGACAAAAACTAAGATAAGTAATTTTTGTTCCAAAACTTCCAAGATACAATATTAAGTCCAAAATTGATATAAGTGTCTTCAAACTAATATTAACTTGAAAACTATAATAGCAATTGCCATTTATCTACCCTAAAAACAGACAAATATTATTGAATATGTTAGGGAAATGATACCCTTCACTCCTTAGCAAATAGTGGGACCGACCGCTAAAAGTATATTTTATTGTTCCATTCTACAGCTATCGTTCCATTTATAGTTTTAGTTAATTGAACGATTGTTCCGCGGAACAGTATTCATTTAATTTTTCGTCCTATTTATAAGCCTGAGATGCTCAAAACTTAATTAAAATATTTTTTCATTCTTATGATGATTAAAAGGTTGCAAAAGTATAGATTTAAGAGTGATGATGCCGCGGAATGATATTAATAAATAAGGATCAATGATAAAACATAAAACGACAAAACCTTTCATAGGTTGAGGACACTACTTTAATAAATAATAAGTAGTCTCACTTACGCTTTTTTATTTTCTGTATGACTTCCATTCAAAAATTCTAAATTTTAATGCAAAAAACTTACTTTATCGCCTCCATAAATATATTTGATTGAGTTGATAAAATTGCTTATTGATATAATATTTTTCATTTTGTCGTGGAGGCCATTAAATTAACATAGTCTATTAGAGACTGTATTTATCAAGGAGAATATAAATAAGGTGAGGCAATGGGAATCGACGTAGGCATTGCAGGGCGACAGCTGACTATTTTTTGTGATATCACAAGTGCTACGCTTGAATTCTAGTTCAGTTTGTATGTAAAGCGAAAATGTGATATTCTCGAGGAAGTAATGGTGTTTGTGCCATCCCCTCTTGCTCTAATCCTCGAGATGCATAATATTTTGCACTTCCGACGAGGGATCCCAATATCCAACATCTGTGGATTGCACGATGCAGAAGATCCGACAGGATTGGCCTAAAGAATGCGAAGATCTGCGATCGTCATTTTACTCCTATGACTTCCAAAGGAATATTCAGGCTGGAAGAAGCTTTAGTCTCAAGTTGTTCCTTCACTCTTCATCCCTGGATCACCCTCCTCAAGTGTGTCCAAGTCCTTCAGACAGGTTCGTCAAGAAGCCCGTGAACGAAAAAAATTGTGAGTTGACTAGTGAGAA
Organism: Caligus rogercresseyi; assembly: GCA_013387185.1. Lineage (NCBI taxonomy): Eukaryota > Metazoa > Arthropoda > Copepoda > Siphonostomatoida > Caligidae > Caligus > Caligus rogercresseyi. The sequence goes on from CP045901.1 coordinate 19,356,314, forward strand.
GGAATAAGGAACTCTCAGTCACGAAAATGAAGCTGTCCTGCTACAAAGCTAAGTGCCTCAAACTTAGCTCATAACACTTTAAGAAACTTAATTAGAACCTCATGGAAAAAATTACACAGCGATTCAACACAAAGCTTAATTAATCCTTTGACAAAGTTCATTCGTGGCTACTCAAAAGAAGATGTAACTACCGCCCTCATTCTACGGAGCATATGTACCCGGGCCTTTGAGTACTTGCGCTCACGGAAACTCCTTCCTCTGCCTAGTCGGCAAACACAGGAAAAATCCAATGACTGTTCCAACGAGGGTCTCTCCTATATTGCTGGATACTCAGGAAGTTTAAAGACCTCCACCCACATTTGGGGAAACAGACAGTAACATTGAAGGATTTGAAGAAACACAAGTCCTTGGATTGAGTTATTACCGCCCTTCTCCCGATTTTTGAAGTTCTGCCACCTCTTAGAAAATCATTTCCATTTTTTTCATAATAGCCATCAGACGCAATCGATAAAAACCCCATGTTTTTCTAAGAATTTTTAAGCCACTTATCAATTTATATCCAAATTGGTCAAAAGAAATTATTATTGCTTTTGTAATAAAAAAATAACACGGATTCGAGTCAATTTTCTTAATAAGCTACTTAAACTCAAAAATGCTAGTGAAAACTTAAACACATAGGCCAGGTTACTAATTAGCGTAATTCTATTCATATTCTTATGTTCCCCTTTTTTATATGTACATATGTAGAATTCTATTATTGTGATTTATAAGTTTCTTGAAATAAATGAAATCTTGATTAAAAATTATTTTTTTGTTTGAAATTATTATTTGCTAATTACTTAAAATAATGAATACTAATGATAAATCATTTACTTAACAAATTTTTCATGCAACATGGGTTCTGTACACTAGCACAGAACAATATTGTAATGAAATATTTTCAATTGAAAGATAAAGTTGAGAAATAATTACTATATCATAGCACTAAAAATAATGTTTTTTCATTGTAGCATTCGTGACGTCACATAATTCTTCCTTTTGATCAAGAGCATAAGTCAAAGATTTCCTCTTTGACTCACCTTATTTATATTCTCCTTGATATTTATCAACACACCCCTCAATGATAAAAAGGTTTGGTTGATTTTGAGACTGCCTCTATTCATAGGTCCCAGGATGACGTGCCACCATTTGTTGACATTTTCTTTTAGTTCCTGATTCAAGGCCGTGGCATTTCCACACACAATACATCAAGTATGCGCCTCTTGGAGCATCCATTCTCTGCCTCCTCCTTCTCTTGGGGCTATTCCCACCCTCCGCCTTCTCCCAAGGCGGATGGAGTCAGGACGAAATGGAGATCTTCGACTTGGTGGAAGAGTTGGAGCAGCGAAGCTTCTACGACTTCATGGGTCTTTCTCAGGATGCCAGCGGTGGAGAGATCCGCAAGGCCTACCGCCGCCCTCTCCCTCCAGCTCCATCCACGACAAGAACCCCTCCCCGGACGCATCCCTTCAGTTTCGTCTCCTCGCAGGGATCTATGAGGTCTTGAAGGACTCTGGCAAGAGAGAAATCTATAACCGCGTCCTCGTGGAGGGTCTTCCCTCATGAGGAACCCACCGTATTTTACTACCGACGCGTACGGAAATGGGCCTGGCCGAGGGAATCGCCTATCTCTTCCTCATCGTCTCCATTTGTCAATATCTCATACATTGGGCTGCATACTGGGAGCGGGGCTTCACGCTCCGGGAGGTCTCAGCCTCCATCAGCAAGCGGAAGCGCTCTAAGCTCAAGGACTTGGACGAAGAGAGCCTCTGGGCCGAAGCCCACTATGTATGACACTCTTCCATTTCAAATCGGTCGTGGGCTCAAGTTTGTTGTGTTGAATGCACATTATCTACCTGGGTATGTGGCGGGATTGTATGCAGAGAGGCGGCGTCTTCAGGAGGAGGAGGAACAAATCCTTGCGGAGGAGGAAGAGGCTCTTAGGCGGAGGGAGGAGAAAAGAGGGAGCGAAAGGAGCAGAAGGCTTGCTAAGCGAAAGAGAGTATGATCGGGAAGAGGCGCCGGATTTGGTACGGGATATTCGGGTGAAAGGTACGTTGAATAAATACAGAGGGCCGTTAAAAATATATGAAACAACGAGAGATTCACCCAAATGGGCGCTTTAGACTACTCCCTTTCAAATTTTATAGAGTTTTTTTTGGTTGAGTCCAATTTCGGATGTTTTTATCTACTTTTATTTGGAACATCTTAACATAACATGAACCGGGAAAACAAAGCCTTAAAAGTGGATAAAATGAGTTACTCTCCCAGCCCACAAAGAATCACCCGAGCGGCAATTTTGGAAATCCACGCACTCATGACAAAACATCAGCCTGATTATAAATGCATTGGGCTCTACCAATCAACACAATACAAGACACCGTCATTTTTCCCTTTGATAAAATTACTGAATACCGATTGCATGATTTCAGTCTGTCGGTAGTAGTAGTTTAAAAAATAGTACAAAAATGTTTCACAGGATCGTCATAATAAACAACCCACCTCTCGATGACCAACGTTTTATATTGAACGTAGAAGAACATAAGTTTATGTAAAATCATGTTCTACGTTCTATATGAAACGTTGTCGTCGAGGGCTGGGCTGTTTCTGGTTTTCTAGCTATTATATCAATTATCCTGGATTGAAATGATGGTTTATTACACTATATATAGTAATAGTAGTTGTATCATTCATTCGGACATTGTTTTTCTTTATTGGCTCCACCGACATGGTCGGTGATTGGCACTGATTTCTCTCTCCTCCCTCCTCTCTCTCAATCCCCTTTTTTCCTTCCCTCTTTTTTCTCTCTTTTACTTGAGCATTTTTTATCACTATGGACTTTATAGTGAATAAAGGAGTCCCTGGAAAAGGAGCGAATTCTTAAATAGTGCCCATCATTATATTAGCTGGACACTTTTATTTATTTAAACAAACCTATGAAGTTTTAGAAATTGAAAAATAAACTGTCTAGCTATGGTACACATAAATAAAACATGACATTAATATGCTCTTCAACTTAGTTAATGTTTTATTTAGACATAACATATAAGAAAATATTTTAATTTTAATCATAAAATGTTATATACAGCAACATTGCAAATTGTTATATATAAAGTGTGTTTGTTTTAAGAACCAAATAATAATTATCCCACTATTTTATTCTTATAGAAGCCGAAAGGTATTCAGTCAGCCCGCTAATGCCCTTCAGATTTGGTCAGATGAGGATCTTGCTCGGCTAGCCAAGCTCATGAAGAAATTTCCCGGTGGAGTGAGCGATCGTTGGGAGCGCATTGCAGAGGTCATGGAGAGACTTCCCTGGGAGGTCACAAAAATGGCACAAAAGGTCAAGGGAATGGGCATACGTTGTCCCCATTGGGTCCTCTGCGCAGAGCAGCCTGGAAACGGAAAGACCGTCTCAGATGCCTGTCTGGAGAATGAAAACTATGACTCCGAGGAGGAGGAGGAGGACAGTGAAGAATCTGAGGATGACACCGAGGAGGAGAAGAAGAATACGGTGTGTACAAGCTGGAGACACGGGACCTTAACCAGGTCATTGAGCCCGTCAAGAGTAAAACAAAGACCAAGGGTGGGAAAATGGGGGAAGCACCTAAGGAGGGGGATGAAACTTCTCTTCCAGAGAGCGAAAACTGGACCCAGCAACAGCAAAAAGCTCTAGAAAGTGCACTCGCGGCGCTTCCCAAGGGCGTAACCGAGAGGTGGGACCGCATAGCCTCCAAGGTTCCCGGGAAGTCCAAAGCACAATGCATGCTTCGCTTTAAAACCATTGCAGAGGAACTGAAGAAACGAAAAGAAGCCTCATCCTAGCCTCTTATCCTTAGTCTTATAACTAATCTTTGGATCAAAGTATATTGAATAACAAGGTACCTTGTAGCTCCATTTGCTAACATAACTGTCCTTTTCATTTTAAACGGGTGAAGCCAAGAAGGGTATGATGCCGTTTGTTATTTGAGTGTACCTTATAATGCTTTAATACTAATTAAAATTAAGAACAAGGAAATATCTTAACCTTCAAATGTATTATCGTAACTATTGTTGCACATGAGATTTATGATAACGTCTAAGAGACTCCTTTATAAAAAGATCTTGTATACAGTGTGACGTCACCCACTGCTTAGTTGTACCAACAGGTCCTACTGAAGATCTTAAATGGAAGGCAAGCCCGATTATAAGATGCAAATACCATGTTATTCAACTTATTTTGATTTTGACACCAAACGAATGGGGGGTCATCACTGAATTGAAGCTATAAAATATGAAGTGAAGTAACACATTTCAATTGTACTTTTTTATATTTCTGTGTCATTCGTAAGCTTTTTCACCCTTGCCCATGGACGGTGAATCCCCCTTGTTTTCTAAATCCATCTGGTTGTTTTTTATGAGTTGTTACTTTTAAGCAAGTCCTCTCCCTGTTAAAGCCTAGTGCCTTTTTATCGCATTTATTGCATAGATGTAATTATACACGTGTTTAAAGAATCCTTTTACTTCCCTGTTGTTCTTAGTATTAAATGCAACGTTGATCATCATTGTTTCACATCAATAAAGTATTCGAAGTCTGCAAATTATTGTTGTTTATTATTTTTAGAAATATATTTTTTTTTTAAGTAGCTCCACATAATTTTAAACTGCTTAAAAAACATTATTCCTTTTATGTTTGTTGATTTACGATATACGATAAAAACTTGAGTCTTAAAATACGTATGAACAATTTGGATACTAGTCAGAAAATGTATGGGATACCCATGGAAGCATAGAACGCACTCCTTTTAATGATAGACTCCCTCCATATCATAGATTATTTCTCTAATAAAACAAATCCTGAGACTGAAGGAAATAATTGCAAATAGGACTTGATTTTCTCTTATGAAGTTAATGAAATAGGTCCATGTAAGACCTTATCACTAAGTATCTTTGCAATGGTATTGTAAATAACTGTTATATATATATATATATATATATATATATATATATTCGCGAATGACGACTCATTCAGTGATTTAGAAATAGTGTACTTAATGTATCTTGTCTGCCGCTGATATAACCAGGCTTATTGATCGGAGTTTTTTCTGACGGCGATCTATAGCGATATTTGATCGCTGATCGGAGTATCGCAAAAGGTCCTGATCTTTAGATCTTTTGATCGTAAGAAAATCACTAAAAATAGCGATCCGATCAATTTGTATAAATACTAAAAACTAAAAATGTTTGTGATAAGGATTTTTGAGACAAACCCTACATTTCTTAAAAACTAACTAGCTGTCACATTGATCAAAATCCATTCCCCCGACTAATATTTGTTAGAAAATACAAAATACAGACAGCCACTATGGAAAAAGCCAGTGTGTGCTATCCTGATATATTTTTTGTCCTAAAATATACAGACAGGCGACCAATGTACAAGTCATTGTTTTGGAGCTCATAGGCTATGAGAAAAAATTTATTCTGGCATCTCCTGTCTTAAATATGCAGACATATGTCGTTGTGGAGCCAGAGTGTTGGAGCTCATGGGCTATGAGAAACAATCATTTTGATATTTTTGTCCTAAAAATACAGACAGGCCAAGCGGATTCTGAGGAGGACTAAGCAGAGACTGTGGGACGAAAATTTTGAGAAGCAACTTCTACTTATGTCTAATAAAGAGGCAAATAAAAATGATCTTGCAAACTTTATATTTTTTTAATATGTACTTAATTTTGATATAGACGGATATTTAAATAAAGAAAATTGTTAAACAAGGTGTTTCAATTGATCATTTAAAAGGTATGTTTATATCGGTATAATACTTAATTTATTTAATTTTATTATTTCATTATTTATTTTGGGGTTGCTTTGGACTGCCATATAAAGATGAATACTTATAAAGGTTGTGACTGTATAGACATTTAATTTTTTACTTAGAATTAGTATTACATAGGTAATTTTTTTTTGATCGCAATAAAATTGATCGGAAAAATCCCTGATCGCTATATCGCAAAGAATTTCTGATCGCTATTTTTTTTTATCGCTCACAAGCCTGATATAACTGCCACAGGCAAGAGTACTTACGATTAGGGACCTGCTAGGGTGAGATAAGGGATGGTAGATGATATGTAATTAGTTAGCATGTCAATCTACTACTCACACACACATATATATATAGCACTGTACCATTATTATCATCCTAGTGACGTCATAATTACTTGCTCCTAGGGTTATGGTTATCTTGAAATAGTGCTCACACCTTGGTATATGAACATTTATTTATTCCCACTGAGTTATATTAGAACGTTTTTGTATAGTTGATAAACGTATATTTGAATATAATTAGAACAGTCGCTGGCAAATTTTTGTTGCATTGCCCGTGAATATTATGAAATATTATATTCATGGAGCCACCAAAAAATTGATTTAAATGAGTTGTATTCAAACACTCTGGGAATTAAAAATACCTTGTAAAATACATATCAAAATTTTCAAGGCAATAACTTATCAAATATCAGAGCTGGGATTCGGCATAATTTTTTAAAGTTGTGCAATGTTGTTTGAAATTGATGAGATTAACCAGTTTGTGTCGTCTTTGCCCTCATTTTTTTGGGACTAGTCATAAATAATAAAGGCTATTTTAATAACTTGCCAAAAAACGATAAGAAGGTTCGACCACGGCATCAACTATAGTTCATCTTTCTTTTCTCTATCTGCTACAAAATATTTTTCAATTCCATAGAAATTGCATTCTAATTTGAAACATACTATATTATACTATTGTAAATAAGACTACTTTTTTCCACCAGGGTTTAACCCATCCAGCTTATACCTAAACATAACTATAGTTATATATATATTATAAATTTATGTATTTTTTTTCACGCCATTCTATTGCTTCTTATGGTCTCAATATAATAAGGTGCAAATTGTTGATAGGATCTCAAGGAGTCCATATTAGTTTTTAATTACTTATATAAAACAAAAAGCCACGAGTAATTAACTTTTATAATTCTTCATAACAAAACCAAAATTTACTAATTTCAAATCTCTAAAAAAAATAATTTTGACTCTTTGATATCTATCTACAATTATGCACCCAATTATGATATATATACTGGAACGGAGTGGGAAGAATTTTATCCAACCACCGGGACAATTATGCCCCCACCGGCCTTTACAGGCACCAATATGCCATTGGGAGGCTGTTCAACGGCCGTTTATGTTTCTTGAGACCAGCGGCCCACCGGGAATAGTCCCGGTGCTACTCCGCCCATATGCGTTAGAGTAAAGTAGCGCATGCATACCATAAAATTATCTTTTTTCCGCCAAAAAATTGGACTAAATATAGTCTTCTTAAGTCCGTAAGGGGCGCTTTTATACTAGAGCTCTTTGAAAATAATAACAAAGTCCTCTTATTATTTATATTTGGAGACGTTTTTTTATCTTGTAGTTATTTGATATATTTCAAATCATCAAATTTAATCCCTTTAAACCGGTTTTAAATATGATTGTGACGTAATTCATGGACATCTAACTGTTAAGAAAATTACAAAATTTTGGCCAACTTTTTTTGTTTACTTTTTCCTTTCATGCGCTACTT
>CP045901.1:19364034-19380301 GCA_013387185.1 Caligus rogercresseyi
TTGTTTCGGGTACGGTTACTTCGATCTCCTACCTGAGCTAGAAACAAAGAGAAACCACACTTCAACACGGCCATCGTGCTAAAATTCCTCACAAACCTCTCTATTATTGTACTTATTATAGAAGAAGAGGAAAAAAAGTATTCGTCATCCAGAGTGCTCCTGCCTTGTCTTATTATTGTTATTGTTTACATTGATTCATCATTGCTTGGGATCAAATTCTCGAATGAGATGTGGACGGGTGGCATGATTCAGTCATTATATTTGCCCCGTCTCGTCTCATCCTCTCCTCAATGATCGGAGGAGGAGACGAGACGTTGGGAGCTCCTTCATCAATGTGGTCGCTTCTAGCACTGACTCGGCTCATGAATATGTTCAAACGGGACTCGAGAATCCAGATCCTTCTATAATAAGTACAATAATAGAGAGGTTTGTGAGGAATGTTAGCACGATGGCCGTGTTGAAGTGTGGTTTCTCTTGTTTCTAGCTCAGGTAGGAGATCGAAGTAACCGTACCCGTTGTTTCAGCAATTGGTAAGTATGTTGACTGTGACTCTAATACATAAAAACCATGGCCATCACCACTTTCGTTGTCCTTCATGAGGGAATACTGATGAAGAAATTGTTGAAATATATCTTGAGTTCATGTTATGGTGGAATCTTGCTGTTTTGATCAAATAAATGGCTGTGTTCCCTCCTAGGGTTATTTATGGAACATAATTTGTCTAAAGTTAATTTTTGCCACAATAAAGATTGAAAGAATGCCAGTATCTACATTTGGAGCATAATTCCGAGATTTTGAATACAAACCAAATGGGTTTTCCTCAGATAAAATGTTTTGTGTAATGCTTCCCAATGTACAGGATCATGCTTTCGTCCAAAGATATATGTTTTTTAAACTTCCAGGCTGAAACAAACTTCTGGTCTAATTTTTGAAGCCCGGTCATTTGTAGAAATACAATTTTGAAATGAAAATAAAGCTCGAGAAAGTCTTGGGATTCTTTGTTGTCATATCCTTTTCAGATGGATATTTTGGGAAAAAGATTGTGATGTTGGAACATTTCTCAGATTTTTTCTACAAATAATAGACGATTTACCTCTTGCTTCTTCACAGGCTGCAAATTATAATTTCCTAAAAGATTAAAATGAGCAGGGGCATCCAATAAAAGTCGACTATTCATTATGAAGTGCCTTTCCCTTGTCATCTGACTTATCACTATCTCCGTCAGAGAGTTGCCTAAGTTTCTGGAAGGCCATAAAACATCCACAGACTCATCATGTCTTCCAGTAGACAAAATATCTCCTCATTTACAAAATAATAATAATTTGTTATAATCAAACAATATTACTTATAAAACTACAAATCGTAATATATACTTGTTTGCATTTTCCTTTGAAAAATATGTCTATAGAGCCTGAGTGTCGATTTTTCGACGTTAGAAAATATAATAGTTTTTTCTAGAAATTAAGATGCCAAATTCGATATAATATGTAAACAACATTTAAAGAATAACGTTTAATAAATAATTTAATCATCCATATTACTTATTTAAAATAATTGACAACAAAGAAAAATATCAAAGAAGACAATACCTTGGAGTGGATAATTTTTGAGGTACGTCCGTCGCTGTAAAACTCTTTGTCTAGACTGACAAAAAAATGCCACAAACATAATCAATGGATATTACCAAGTAAAATACTCTTAAAACGATATCCATATTATACAGTTTCATTTTTCAATATTTCACACCTTTTTTCTTTACTTTTATAACACGTCGAAGAATCGACGCTCAGGTCCTAATGGGTTAATAAGCCTAGAAGATTAGCAGAGATTTAAAATGTGATGTAAAATGTCGACCGTCATAGACTTCAGATTTATAAAAGAGAAGGTCTAATCATCCAATCCAAGAGGAGGGAAGGCAATGTTTTGTATAATATTGAGCAACCTTATTCGCGTCGGAGTATTCCAATCTTGTGCAAATAAACTTCATGCACCATGGAGTTAAAGGAAGATATTGAGAGCACTTTTTCTCAGGGGAATATAAACCTCCCTGTATTAAAAACTAGTTCCCTTTTCAGGTCGTAAATAGTCAAACTGTTTGTTTCAATGGCTATGTTTCGAGGATTCTAGGGCAATCACCCCCCGGACTAGCACCCCCCGACAATCACCCCCTGGACTAGCACCACCCGTGCCAATCACCCCCCGGGCATTTACCCCCCGTTAGTAATATTTGTTATCTCATAAAGTCCACTTATGAAGTTAACTATGGTTTCAAGCTATTAACACAGGTGACGTCACTGGTTAGCACGCAGTCCCAGTTCTTTAGAATTTGAATCTGCAAAAATTAAACGTACATAAATTTGCAATTTTCGTGTCTTAGACCTTATATCTGGGCTATCTATGTACAAGTAGACAATCATACAGTTTGTAACCTATCAACTCAAGATATCTTATTTATCTCATATAGGTCCTATTCTATTTTCTAAGATTTCATCAAGGAACCACTTGTCCTAAATCGAAGACTAGGAGAAAGTGCCTATTTGAAAATCAAAAACTCATCTACTCAAATAAGTTGACCTATAAATTTTATTCTCAATTTATTATATTCATTTCTTCACACCCAAAAACGTGTTCCTGTGGCTTTTTAAAGATATCCAAGTCCCCATTAGTCTTTGCAAGCAGCGGAAAAGGAGATCAAGAAAGTGGTTAACCAGTGACGTCACCTTTGTTAATAGCTGGAAAACATAGTTAACTTCATAAGTGGACTTTAAGAGATAAGAAATATTACTAACGGGGGGTGTCCGGGGGGTGATTGTCGGGGGGTGCTAGTCCTGTTACGGTTTTCGAGTTCTTCTGTAGAAGGTAAGTTCATGAAGAAAGGAGCCTTATTAAATTTTTGGCGTATGATATCTATGATATTGGTGGAATCGAAATATGGTATTAATTTCCATAAAACTCTTTGAGCTGCTCCTCCTTCACTAGAGAAACGGAAAAAATAATTATGAATAAAGTTGTGCACACGTGTGTTCTGTGACTCCGCAGTTATCCTCGATTTTCTCTCATTGCTATATGGTTCTGGGGAATAAATTAGGCATTACGCGCTCCTAGGACACGTGGCTATCGGTGAGATAGATAGATAAGCCCAAACTCAATTTTTTCACAAGAATTTTTGAGTTTCCTTAAAGTTTCTAGGGAAGAGTTTTTTTCTTCTCCCTTTTTATTTTTGCTCCCCCTACTGCCCTGCCCAGTGCTCCACGGAGCTATTGTTATTATTCCTTCCCTTACGCGGGGTATTAACCTGCCGGAATGACTGCTTTGGATTCATCACAAACAGGTCAACCCCCCGACAGCGAACGTATGAATAATATCTAAATAAAAAAATGTCTTATGCCAAGGCATTAAGGAAGAGGCAGAATAATATTAATGAAGCCTACGAAAAAATTTAACTGGAACCATTCGTTCAAGTGGGAGACATTTATTATCACTTTGACGGAATCTGATACTGGAAGAGTTTTTAATAACAAAAACATGAAGAATATTTCAATCTACAATGCGGCCTTGTTCTTTGGGTTTTCGGAGGATGAAATAGCTGGTGCTCAAGCCCAATATGGATTCGGGTACGCATCGTTGTACGCGAATGAACCCGTCAACATTCACTCGAGAATGGCACTCTTAAAGAAGGAATTTACCACTGAGGTGGAAGGACCAAATGGGGAACCAAAGAAAGTGAACCTGAAAATAAAAGGAGTTGAGAATTTGAAGTGGACAGGAAGAAAAGAATGAAAATAGAAGCCATCAATACGTTTAAACGTATAGACGAAAAAAAAATATAACAATTTATGAGTAATTTCGGCGAAATATTGGACTCCCATCCAGAAGCCAACCGGAAGATCAGGATGCAGAAAAGAAGTTAAAAAAACTACAAATCAGTTTGGAGAACTTCTAACTTCATACTAGAAATTAAAGCTGACCACACACTATCCCGCAAATTATACCGGTAAATGGAAACCTTGTTAGCCTAAGATTTCCGGTGTACGTCTGCAATGTCAGAACTGTTTTCAGTTTGGACATGCTCGAGCGAATTGTATTGGAAAGCGTCTACAAATAGCGGAATATAGTTCAGTTCTACTAAAGAAAATTAAAGAAACAAAAAAAGATTACCATACTGAACCTGAAAAAGAAAAAATGATCATAGGAGGACATGTAACGGAAGTGGGCGCCAAAGACAATGGAGATAATCAAGAAGAGAACCATAGTAACCCTGCTAGTGTCAATACGAATGTGGAAATACTTAATGAAACTATAGTTGATGTTGTTTCTTCTCCCTGTGTCAGCACCGATGTGCCTCAAAGAGAGGAATCCAATAGTTTAGTGAAATCGAGCCAATGGTGACACCCCAAATACATGAGAACCCAAGCCTTACTCCTGTCTCAAGATCAAGTAGAAGCCCACGAGGTGAGTTACCGGACAAAGAAACCCCCCAAAATAGTCTCAGCGCAATATCAAGAAAAAATATATTGCCGTTTCGATCAAGATATGGGTCAAACTCTAAACGATCAATATCATGCTCTCAACTGTCACCCAGTTGTGCGACTAGCAAACAACATAAAAAAGAATGACCCTCTCCTGCTTATCCTTGAACTTTAATTCCCTACAAAGTTTGGGTCGAAAATACGACCTAGCAAGGTTTCTAAAATTCTCTCAATTGCCAGATATCGTGATCCTCTGCGACACGAGATGTAACATGGAAGATCACTTCTCAATTCCTCAAGGCTACCTCTCCTTTTCGTCTTTTACCAGGGAAAACCATATCCAAAGCGCGGAGTAACATTACTAATCAAATCTACCCTCAATCCCAAGGTTCAGTATCGATGTGCCCAGGGCAACATTGTAAAAGCACAGTGTCGCTACCTTGAGTCTTAGTTTGATATAATTGGCCTATACGGTCCAAACACTGACGAGCCAAAAAAATTCGACAACAAACTGCTGTCAATCATTCTTGTAAGCCCACTATTATAGTTTTTATTTTTATGATATGGTTCTGGCTGTAGGATATTCCAGAATAGCCTCTGAAGGACGCATCGTTTAGTATCAAAGAGCAATAAAGATCCACGACACTTAAAAATCTTCGCCCACTCACGATGCAAAATTGCGTTTTTAAAATATTCTCACTCTTTTAACCGATCGATTGAACCTCGTTTTAAGGAAAATTTACCCCCCAGCCAATATGGTTTTATCAAAAACAAGAGCATGGAAAATATATCTTATAGTCTTCAGACCTTGATAGAATCGAGAAAATGAGAGGGAGCTCGATAGCCGTGCGTGTTAAGGCGTGTCCAACTCTCAATGTTGGAGGCGCAGTTCGAATCCGAGAGGGGATGGTCATTTTTGGTCACCTCATTGATAAGATCCTAGGTTCGATAGACTAATTATAATGCTATAATGCCTATTTATACCAATTGGATGCAATTCTATCGAACCATATAGGCAAAAAAAAAAAAAAAAATGATGTATCCTCGATGACGATAGACTTTGCCAAGCTTTTGGCACGCACAATTATTCCAAGGATCACTCATCTTCTAAGGGTTACTCCTTTTGAAGAAGAAGTATATAAAGAAGTTTTAGATATAGAAAAATCGTTTTTTAACTGGATAAGAAAAAAATCTATCTTTTGAAAGACTTCATAACCCTCTTTCTAGTGAGGGCTCTTCTATCCTTTGAGGATTTATGGAAATCCCTAAATTATATTGGATCCAGAAACTCTGGTCGGGAGACGAGTTCTGGAGCATAGAATTGGCCCAATCTTTGAGAGGTGGAATACTGAGAATGCACACATGGGTTAAGAAACGTCTTCAAAGAATATCCAAGTACTCTCCACGTATATTAAAAATTGTGCAAAGACGTCGAAAAGAGCGCAAGGCGCTTCGAGATATCTTTGGGGTGGGAGATGTCCACGCGGGAAGGCTTAAACGACCTTGACATTAAGACAAAGGATGTCAACTTCGCCGCAGAAACAAGTCAGTCAGATCTTTTACTGAACAAGATGGCCTATCAAAGATATCGGCTTATCTTTGGTAAATACACTCTGTTGCTTAGGCCTGAAGTGCCTTTTCGATTGGCACTTGACAACACTCCGGCTTCGAAGTTCGGGTCAAGTTCTTCTCCGGATCCCAAAGAGATTGCAATTTTGCGAAGCTTGCGAAGAAACAACACACCATTTCCTATACGATTGTGCCATTCTTCGGAGTTTATATATTTCAATGGGGAACTTCTTCGACAACATTACGATTCTACGTGCCAAAAGGGACCATTTTTTAGCCTTTTATACTGGTAGAGATGAAAATTTTATCAACGTGACGATCACCAAAGTCCACCAAATTTTATACGCCAAACGGAGTTCCATGAGTACGACATCTCCGGGGTTTTAAACATAGCGAAAATACACTTGCACGTTCTTAAAAATGTCCTTAAACTGTGATTTAGATATTTTTAGAATGATGTAAATGTTTTATAAGATGATTTAATTGTTTTTTTTAATAAAATGATGCAAATGTTTTATGAATGATGTGAGCGTTTTATAAAATGATGTGGATGTTTTTATAAAAATTTATGAAGTTAGGTCTTAACCGAAAAAATTGTCATTTTTTTGTTTTATTTTAAAATGTGTTTGTTTGTTTTGTTTGGAATAGGTTTTGTTGTTTTTTCTCTGTCTTTTTTTCTGCAATCTTAAATGCCAATAAAGTTATGCCTATGGCCAAAAAAAAATATGGATAAAGGAGTGCCAAGCATAGGACTTTTAAAAAACACAAGAACTGCCAACAAAACCTCTCCATTCTTTGTTGGGCTTAAATAAAAATGTCTTGAAAAACCTTCATATTAAAACCCGGTAAAATATTTCTAATAAGGCATGCCCTTCTCCTCCGACGAAAGGTTGTCCACAAGGAGGATACTGTCAACTATTGCGTGGAACTTAGCTTTTCAAGAAGCTATGGAAGAGCTCGAAAGACCATTCATAAGGGCGCCTACGCAGATGACCTGTCATTGTGTGTCCGGGGCACTGATCGTCGCACTCTTTTCTGTTTAAGCAAGATGCCCTGAACAAACTTACGAATTGGGCTAATAAGAGAGAAACCATCTTCAGTATACATAAAACTAAGTTCATGCTTTTCTCCAAAATAAGAAAAAAGGCAAGAATATTTGTCTATACAAGATTGAAAGAGTTAAACATCTTGGCTAATACTAAATGATGAACAGAAGTGGAGAAAACATATAGAACACACCATCTCCAAGGGCAAGAGGCGTTATTTGCATTGAGAGCTTTTGTCGGATCAGACTGTGGTCTTAGTCTTCAGAAGTCGAAATGGATATACGAAGCCTACGTAGATCTATGTAAGTTACGGTGCTATTGTATTGCATCAAAGCTTCAAGGAAGCAGATTTATAAAAGTTGAATTCAGCAAGTTGCAGATACTTGGCCTCATGAGTATCACTGGGGCCATGAGGTCCACTCCCATGGCTACAATGGAGATACTCTGCGGGCTTATGCCACTTCATCTTTATGTTATGGAACGTGCATGCATGATGAGACTTCGGACAAAGAAGGAAAATCCACTCAAATGGTTCGACCATTTACGTAGAAGTCACCTACAATATCTAGATAGATATATAAGTCGAAATGATGTACCTCGTCGCGTACCTTTTTGGTCTGACACTGTGAGATATGCAGTGCAAAAAATATGGTGCATCAAGGAATTTGATCTGGTTGGCTATACCGACGGTTCAAGAATCAATAATCAGACAGGTGCTGGCTGGGCTTTGACGAAGGGTGACACTGTGCTCGACCAAGGAACCTGAAGGTCGATGAAACAAACACGGTTTTCCAAGCTGAAGTGGAGGCTATTAAGAACCTTTCTAATCATCTTCATGGAGATAAATTAGGAGGGAAGAAGATATTAATCCTTTCTGACTGCCTTTCAGCCATCAACAGTCTCGATATGAAGCAGGGCGGTCTTTTGTCATAAGAAATTATCGGCTGTAAAAATGCCTTAAACAGCTCAACATGTTCTATAACGATTGGATGGATAAGAGGACACAACGACAACACTGGAAATGAATTCGCGGACGCATTGGCCAAAGACGGAGCCAGGAGAGGCACACCTGTCTCTGTACCGGTATCGCTATGTCAATCCAAGAATGCCCTTCGACAAGCGTCTTTGAGGAGATGGAGAACCAAGTGGCGGGAGATGAGCTCTTGTCGGCAGTCGAAACTGTTCATCCCAGATCCGTATATGGGAAATAGAATCTTCAAATTCAAAAGAGCTCAAATTTCTGTCATTGTTGGCATGATTAGCGGGCACATGGACTCAACAGGCATCTTTTCAAGTTGGGAAAGGCCATACGGCTAACTTGTAGACTATGTAACGAGGATGACGAAACTCCACATCACCTCATCTTCGACTGCCCAGTAACAATGGAAAGAATGATGGCTCTCAAGGGAGAGATTAAAGATAGGAAGTTATCCTTGGAGGAATATATTTTTAAAGTATATAAATGTTTATGTGTTTTTAAACATATTTTTAATAATAAAGATCGTAGCTCCTAGATAGGTTCACTACCGGCTGATACCGGATTAAGTTCCGGTGAGGTGGGTCCAATCTAGGAATTAAACAAACAAACACAACTTTTATTTAAATATTTAATCATGAATTGTTAAAGAATTTAAGAAATAAAAAATACATTTCAAAAGACCAGGGAAATATGATTTCTTTTCGTTAAATAAAATTGTAATTTTTAATTGCTTATTTATAAATACAATATGTACTTTATATATTGATCATTGAACTCTTCGTGCTGTTGATGGGCCGAGATTAGGTTATTGTAACTTAAGGATTCAAAGACTAGACTAGCTATGCCATAGCAAATGACGCAGTGATGTAGTAAACGCTCATGCATAAATCATTAATTCACATTATTTTCTTGAAATTCTTCTAAATATGTTTTAATATTTCATATAAAAGAAGCTTCAAAATAACATCAATTACGCTTAGAAATAGTAGCAATGTATATTTTGATAGAATATAACCAAGCCCTTTTTGCGTTCCTTCACAGTTTTAGTTTTAGAGCCTAAATAATTCCCATAATGGATGCCCATATATACATATATCTAAGACCAGAGTCTTAAAGGGGCTATGGTCCTATATTTTACAATTATTAGACTTTTTAATCGCAAATAATCGCAAAGAAGTTTTTATTTATATTTCATGAACAAATAACTCCATTTAACAGGATATATGACTTTTTACTTTTCTATCAAAACGAGAAGAGCAAATGTTTTTTTTTTTTTTCAATCGTGATTTTAAGTTTAAATTTAAGGGTGTGTGAATAAGTTTTAATCGTTTTTATGTATGTAAAAAAACATAGCTTGAATATAAAGTATTAAATGCTTTTATTCAACATATTTTCCATCTGAAGCGACCACCTTCGCCCACCTTTCAGGCAATAAACGGATTCCTCGAGTGAAGAATTCTATTTATTTTTTACCTATTTGGTTCGAGAATTGCATGATAGGATATAAATAAGCATTATAGCATTAAAATTAGTCTATCAAACCTAGGATCTTATCAATGAGATAGACTCGAGGCGATCCAGTCATCAACCCATTTTTGTATGCTGTCATATGAGGTGAAGCGCTCTACAGTAAGTGTCGACGGAACAAATGATAATAATCTATAGGGGCAATGTCTGATATAAAGATATATTCGGACGGGTTGACCAACATGCGGCCTAGTGTGGTGTGCAGCAAAATCAGCTTCTTGTGTCCATTGCACCATTCCGGTCGTTTTTCTTGAATAGCTTGTTACAACGCATATTTGAGGTCGGTAAAGTTGGGAATTGATAGTTTCGGACGGTTTCAGGAGCACATAGTAGACTCGTGAATATTGCATTTTGGCGTTGATGGAACTGGTTCACCTGACTTCACACATGCTAGTTTGCGTTAGAATTGTCGAGGTAAATCCATTTTTCATGGCCAGTGATGATACGATGCAAAAAAACCTTTCTTTCTTTTATAGATAGTAGTGGAGAAGAGCTTCCTGCAAATGCTGCTTTTTTGGAACCAATTTTAGATGCGATAAAAATACTTGTTGTTTGCACACCAAAACAAAATCTTATACTGCATTGAACAGCTGACATACACACAAAATAAATGTATGTATCAAAAGAATAGAAAAAGAAGCAAGCGATACTAATAATGAAATCTATGGAAAAACGATTAAAACTTATTCTCGTACCCTGTAATACGTTGAACTTTGATTGTATAGGAAATTGTCAGAAAATATTTAAATATTCAAATATTTCTATCACTTTGATGTTAACTTGGATAAAAGTGAAAAATAGTAGGGATATAAAGCCCATACAAAATTCAAATCATTTGCTTTGTCTGCGTTACGCTGGCTTAACTGATTTAACTTTTAAGGTGAAAAACACTCGGTTTAAGTTTTGTAGACCTAATCTAAGGGTATGCGCTACTTTAACCGGGTGTCACATGGGTTTAAAATCCACCGCCACTCTTCTTAAGGGGGAAAACCCGGCCTAAAAAATATATACCCTAATTTAAAGGATTGCACCGGCTCAGCTGGCTATATGGGTTCAAAATCTACTGTAGACCCTTCTGGGTCGTAAAAAACAAAACTCAAGAGTTTTTCAGACACTAAGCCGGGATTTTCCACCTAATAAGAGTCAGTGGTCGATTACAATCCATAGTACACCCGGCGGAACAACAAAGGCTTTGGTGTGCAAAATCATAGGCTGCGGTGTTTTCCCCTAAAAGTGTCAGCAGTAGATTAAACCATAAAAAGATATAGAGAGCTTATTCCCTTCAATAGCAGAGAAACATCGTTCAGCTAATTTTGTGTCCAATATAAGAAAGTAATTGTACTACGTCATCGTAAGCTGATCATAGAGATAGATTATGTTTCTATGATCAGCTTACGAGGACGTAGTGAAAATTAATTGTTTATTTGGACACAAAATACAGTAACGGGAATAAGCCGCTATATCTTTGTATCTCTATGATTTAAAACCATGGTACCCGACTAAGCGAACGAGATTAGGTCTTAAAAGTAAAAAAATAAATCGCGGGGGAAACGCTTCACTAAAAAAAAGCTACACGACAAAAATACCGACAAGAAAAAACGAACGACAAAAATACTTCACTACAAAAAAGTGGCGACCAAAAATACCTGCGACAAAAGAAGAACGACAAATTGATTACTATAAAAGAGCAAGCGATGTATTTCCCGCGAAAAAACGGCTATAAAAAGGTCCGCGACGAATTTACGCGCGATGAAATTACAGTAAACGATAATCAAGCATGATTCGTGCATATTAATAAAGGAATCCATTCACAGGGTATAGGTTTATTTATCATGTAGATGAAATAATAACCATCGAACTTGTAAAGTTTGAAGGAGAAATAAAGTACGAGGTTGAAGGCATTATTATAGGTGGTGCTCTGACCAACCCCACCTTCCGAATTTATGTTTAATGTATCACCGAATATAATGAATACAGGAGGGGATATTTATAAAAAGAGAATGTGTCATGTTGAAAAAGCCATACTTCATAGCTGATATTAAGATGAAATTATTTAACATAAATACATAACATGAACCTAATTGTCCTCTCACTATGAGCAAGCTATTGATGTTCCACCTGGCGGGAAAATAGTATACTTTCCTCTACAAACATGACGTCAGATGAGTTCCTTTTGCAGAGGAGCAAGACTCCGTGAGGAGTCCCTCATACTTGTGAATATAAAATTGACCTTAGGAAAACGATGACAACAATAATAGTCACATTGACGTCACGTTACATAGATTCATACATTGAGATTGGAAGATTGTGATTAGATAAAAATAATAATCTTAACACGACACAAACGTAGCTTACCTTCGCTTATTAAGGTCACTGACGCGTTTGATAATGGGTGGATTCCAGGATGCCCTTAGTTTTGAATCCAGTTGAAGAAGAACTGCTTTTGAAGAGGTGTGAATGCCTCCTGCTCCGACAACGTTCGAGGAAGCATACAAAGATGGTGACGGCGTCCATGGTATCCCCGCCGGCCCTCAAATGCCCGTTGATCTTACTGAGAAGCTCAAAGAGCTGTCCGGAATGTCCTGGGAACTGGGTTCCTCTGGTTCCCCCTTGGACGCATCCGGGAGCCGGGAAAGACAGATGGGCCCTCCGTGGGCTTTAAAGGCATCAAAAGGATAAACTCCAGCTCCGTTAGGATGGGGTAGAGATCAAATTTGGAGGAGAGGGTCTAGAGGGGAAATGAGAAACAAACATGAACATTAATGAGGGTAGCTATACATTTGAGTTTTATCGACTTGATTGCAAAGACCTTCGAGAAAATTAAGATTGTTTCGTTAATAGGCAAAAAGATCTATGAAAAAGATTAAATAAAGGTGGATGGAAAGTCGTACTTTCGTAGATTTTTTTTTACCGTTGAAATTATTCTATTTTTGTGAGCATAAAAAAATGGAAAACATTATGATTGTTTTTAAAGTGATGGTATTGCTCTTGGCGCTTTCATAAAAAATAAAATAGAAGAGAAAAACATTCCACGACTCGCTTTTTAGCTACCATATATAAACATAACTTTTAGTATTGCAACCTCTCCCGCCAAATCATAGCATAACGTCACATTTACTCTCTTTTTTATAGAATAAATAATATACAGCTATGAAATTTATGTTTTATTGTTGCAGTGTTTATTGATTTATCCTCATAAATAATTTAGCAAAATAAACATTCCCCCCCCCCTGAGTATAAACAGTTATTTTATTCAATTTACAATAATATATAACACAAAAAAATTCATAACTTAATAATCGTCTAGGGTTTTAAAGCTGAATTAGACTGATTTTAATGCTCTGAGTTCGAAAATTACCTTGATTTTGATCACTCAAGCCAAAACAAAATTGCGGCAAACTTTTGGCAAGGGATTCCTGTATACCCGACCTGAAAGAGAGAGAAATAAGGTCGATCAGAATACATAGAGACATCTTCCTGTATCTCTCTGGCATTTCTTTTATTATAGTATTAAATTAATCACAAACCCCTTCCTTGTTCTATTATGAATAAGCTGTTGCTATTATTATTTTTTTATCATAAACAGCTTCAGTTTTCCGGATCTGAAGACTCGTAGAACTCAAGCTGTATAATATAACACAATAAAAACAACAACAGCTTTGGGTTTATTTCTTGAATATGTTATTATAACTTTAAAAAAAGGGACAGGTTTGTTCCTCTCGACCACGAGTCCTGTGGAATAAGCAACTCCATACACAGGAGGGAACTCCGATTCAAAGTTCCTCCTCCAGAATAGAAGAACCTAAGCTGTTAATATAATGCAATTATTGTAATAACACCAAAAGCTTTCTAATAATAGAAAAAAGGGAGAGGTTCGGGATTAATTTGATACTATAATCAAAGAGATGCCAGAAAGATGTCTCTGTGTTTCTAATCGACATCATTTTTTTCTCTCTATGTCATGTCGGGTATAAAGTAATCCTTTGGCGAACTTTTTAAAGAAATACTCCTCATTAGCGAGGATACCTCCGATGATTTTCGTTTTCCTCCATAAATACAAGTCAATGTATAAAGATTCATTCAGTTTTTGTACACTCAATCAAATTTGATAACCATTTAATACTTTTAAATGAATGTTGCGTGACTTGAAATTCAATAGTTCACGGTATAAATCGCCGTTTTTTCGATTTCCGTAAGTGAGCACTTACAGAGTTGTCTCTCTCCAGCGATCAGCAGTTGTCCGCAAGGATGAGTACCTCTCTTCCACTTGGCACAACTCCTGATGTAACTTTTTCCCTGCTCCTAGCTCATCGTCTCAAAGTTTTCAGGGAACTTCTCAATGTGTGAGAAACGGAAGTGCATTTTTATACTCATCAAACATCTGAGTTTTACAAGGTCTCTTTCACGCTGCTGATGCCAATAAATCAATACAATGTCTAAAGCAAAGACTTTTTGTTTTTGTCGATAGCATGAGATGATATTGTCGGGCTTATTTAATTTGGACAATGGTGAATTAAAATAACATATTACTCGTCGCCGACGCGAAAGGGTTAAGCAACTTCGCAATCACACATACATGTATGCAGCGAATTTAACATATAAGTGATTTTTTACATATACTTTTTATGAAAAATAGAATTTAACTCAAAACACATGATATTAGTAAATAACAAGCTCGTCGAATAGGTCTATGAATATATGTCAAAATGTTGTTCTAGTAGAGTAAAGTCAATGTGATTTTGGACTCAGAAACAAAAATTAGTCTAAATCAGCTGAGAAATCCATGAGGATTTTTTAGTTGTTACTACATCGTTTTTCTTCAGGATTTTATTCTTACTTTTTAGTTACATATGTTCACTGAACCATGAGTAGAAAAATATATATATTTCATAATGCCAACAGCTTTTTCACACTCCTTTTTTGTTTCAACCAATGACGTCCGAGACAAAAGTCTATTTGTGGAATTTTTATTTAACTAATGAAATGTGTTTTTAACTTACATCCAACTTATCGCTGAGGTCTTTGATGATGAGGGGTCGATCCTTGACTTGCTGAAGGGACTTGAGGATTTTCCCCGTGCTCCAGGGTAACCTCTCGTTCCTCAAGGCTTTTCTCCGTCAGGCTCAGCATCTCGTCATAGGACATGCTCTCCAGGAGAGTCGTGTATTTGTGGAGACGAAGGCTCTTGAGCCATTCCTTGACCTCTGAAAGACAATAAAAGCAAATGTGTATACAGTGTGCATATATGTTTATAGTGGCTTAACTTTTTCTACTTGTGATTACGATACGCGAATAACAATTCAATGTTTAAATGAAATAAGCGATGAACTTTGTGTTTTCTTAGACGTATAATTTCGTAAATTCGTATAAATAAACCCAATGAAAATTAATTGAACTACCAAAAGTGACAGTATACAATAAAAAATCCAACAAACACAGGGACGTGGGGTTCATATTTGTAAATCTTAGAGATGCCAGCAGTCTCTTGCCGCACGTCCTTGGTCAAACACCAGACCTTAATAGGGAGTGATGGAGTTAACTGATTCTATTTTTGGAGTATTGGTCTACTAAATCCTCAAGTCATAATCATTTATTTATATGAGTAAAGGCCTATGGAAACATGTATTCTGATATTTTCAAAATAAAAGACAGGCGTTATTGTTGAATCCAGAGTTTAGTAGGTAATAAGAGATGCAAGGAATACACTATTATTGTTTTGTTTTTGGAAAAGCAGATTTCCCCATTTTAGAAGAGTAGCTATAAGAGTAATAGTTATGTTTTAAGCGATAATTGGCAATAAAATGACCTCAGCGATAATATCGTTTATACCTCATTTTATTCTACATCAGAAAACCCCTATTTTATATAATTTAGTAAGTTATTATATATATATATATATATAGATATATATATATATATAATATATTATTAATAGAAATAGTAATTATTTATTTCAACTATGTTATTTTAAACAAATACAATATGTTATAGGGATTATACATCAGTTTTTAAAGCTCAAACACATACAAAAACCAACTTATGGATCAAAGGGGAAAATTAATTTTTCAAAGAGTTTAATTGAAGAAACCCGTTTTTGATTAATAATAATGTATCTAAGATTTATTTATCTGTTAGCACGAATTTGTATCGTTGTATAACATGACAAAAGATCTTATTCAGTAATCTAAATAAGTTACTTCTTTTCTACCTTAAACAATCCGCCGACAGATGTCGTTATCTCCCATCTCTTAAATAAATCCTCATACACTAGTTCGTTATATTTCTAAATATGTAGCACGGAGGAGGAAGCATTATGATGATATTTAAAGATACAACATTTTGTAGAACATATACACACACACTATGTTTTCATACATGTTCTGCTCAGTTAAGGAGTCGTTTCCTGACTTTAGAATCATATTTATAACAATAATAGTATTGACCTAAATTCGTCTGTTTTCCTTCTCCTTGGACTACATAAAAGCATCATGATGACAAATGACTGTTTATCAACAAAAAAGATAATATTTGAACAACTGTGAGTAATAATATATAACAGCTATCCTTGCTATGGAAGGGACTGTGTTTTGAAATATCTAAAGGAGTATATTCAGTGTTTACCACCATTACAGACAACTGTATAAATAAGTTGTTTTTTTTACATATAATATTTAAAA
>CP045901.1:19380401-19424387 GCA_013387185.1 Caligus rogercresseyi
TAAATATATATACAGGGTGATTCACTTAAATTGAGACTCACATATTACAACTACAATTTTGTATTAAATTTTACATAAATAATTTTTAAACAAAAATGATAGCACATGTTTAATTTACAAATGTATTTCAATAAATTTTCACATATCCTCCTTTGGACTTCACTACAGCTTTGAACCTCCTCATGGTGGAGGCAACACAGGCAGGAATCTCTTCCTCAGACAAAGATTTCACGGTCCAGGCCACCCACAACAGTCAGAATGACCGGGTTTATCTTGAAAAAAGGAAGACATCCCGTGCAGCTGAGGACTCTCTTCAGAAGCAAAAGCCACCTCAGTCATGGTCTGAGCTGAGAAGAGATTCCTGCCTTGTGTTGCCTCCACCGTGAGGAGGTTCAAAGCTGTAGTGAAGGCCAAAGAAGGATATGTGAAAATTAATGAAATACATTTTGTAAATACACATTGTGCTATCATTTTGTTTTAAATATTTGTGTAAAATTAATACAAGATTGTATGTAGTTTGTAATATGTGAGCTCATTTAGTGAATCAGCCGTATATTATATCTATATATATATGATATATTATATATATATATATTATATATATCTATATATATATATATAATAGTTATATCTATATTATATATATATATATATATACATAGGCGTAGGGGAGATGTTTGGTTTGGGGGGGCAGCATTCAAATAGCCCGAATTTAAACAAGCACTGTTAAATCGGTGAAAAAATAACGAATGAAGAAAGGTATGTAAATAAATATTTTCTTTAAAGTAATTTCATACTATTATATTTATTCCGTTATGCTTTAAAATCTGGTTGTTTTCATAATTTCATTTTTTTTCTTCAACTGAAATGCCCGAATACCTCAACCATTTGCCAGAATTTGAGAACTCACTCGATTTTTTTTTTGGGGGGGGGGTTGCCCCTGTGCCCCCCTTGCCCCTCTGTCTACTACGCCTATATATATTAGGGTTGTTCTTATTTTTCAAATGTTTGAAATGTTAGCGACTTTGTAGATTTTCTGTTTCTTGGTGATAAAAGAAGACGACATACAAAGTTTGAACAAAATCGGTCAACATTACGAGGTCGCACAACGAGGTCAAAGTTTTAAAAATTTAGTAAAAATATAGTTTTCCGCACATTTCTTCAAAATGGTGGACGTTACAGACTTCAATAATAATTATTAATTTAAAGGAAATCTAATTTACTACCAGACGTATGTTTGATGTTTTTTAATAAAACAAAGTTTTCAGTAAAAACAAAGCAAGAAAGGGAGTGTGTATTGTTAGCTTATTTCATGGCTTTTTTGTATCAATTAACTTCACTCGCCTGTAGAAGATGACTTGTTCGCTTCAGAGTAAAATAGTACTTTTAAGTTTAGTAAAACTTTAGATGATAAATCCAAAAATGACCTTGGTTGCATTCTATCAATTCAGAATTCAGTACAATCTGAGTTTACATCATATGATTCAGAGCCTGTATTGACCTATAAGAAATCGATTATGAAAAAAATAAATCATAATGTGTTTCTTAGATGTGCGTCAAGGTATCCTCTCAAAATTTTACTTTGTCTCTGACGCATTTATAATCCATTATATGCGTCATTTTGTACGCGAGATAGGCTTTTTCAATGTACATATAACTCTCTACTTATTAAATTGATATGATTTAGTATACCAAAATATTAAAGCTGGTTAACCAAGCTTTCATTTGATATATTTTGTGTTCTAAAAATCGCTATACTTTAAGAGATATAAGCAAATACGTACTCTCTCCCAAAAATTGATCTTTTGATATGAGAATATACGATTACCATCTGGTAATCATGTTAGTGTTACCTGGATAGAAAGAGAAGAGAAGGGAGGAGTATTTTGCCTCACTTCTCTCCCTTCTTTTTTTCTTCTATCCAGGTTACACTAACTGCCGTTACCAAATGGTAATCGTATATTCTCATATCAAAAGATCAATTTTTGGGGGAGAGTACGTATTTGCTTATATCTCTTAAAGTATAGCGATTTTTAGAACACAAAATATATCAAATGAAAGCTTGGTTAACCAGCTTTAATATTTTGGTATACTAAATCATATCAATTTAATAAGTAGAGAGTTATATGTACATTAAAAAAGCCTATCTCGCGTACAAATGACGCATATAATGGATTATAAATGCATCAGAGACAAAGTAAATTTTTTAGTAAAGAATCTCAAAAAAAGTGATTACGTTATTTTTATTTTCGAAAATAATTTTCAAAATAAAGTAAGGAAGGTTTTGTAGAAAAAAAATTCAAAAAATAGAAATCTCAGAAACAGTGAAAAAAACGTCCTCCCTTTTTTTGGATATTCTTTTGTAAAAAAATAAGAATGACAAACGTAAGAAAAATATTTAAGTCCTGGTCCGGTGTCTAAAAAACCGGGACACCGGGCCGGGATGCTCAAAAAATATATTGTATATATACATACATATATTATATATAAATATATATAACTTTAAATGTATTTCGATAAAAAACTGTTATTTAACATTCTCACGGATGACTAGATTATTTGTATTTACAATTTGAAGGGAAGTTATTTTAACTAGAGTATATAAATGTAAACTGATTGCGTATGGTTTAGTTATACAATAAGTGCCAACTGATTTTCTTTCTCTCTATGTTACTTTCCCTTCGACCAATAAACAAGCTTAGAAGATACCTCGACGTGATAGATGTATTTTTTTAAATTTCACTGAACACATTGGTTAGCAAATCTTTAAAAAAGTTCTGGTTCTTGCATATAATCATTTGAGCCTAATTCCAATATAAAAATAATCATCTCGCCCAATTCGATAAAATCATACAATAAAATACTTGTCCATTCCTTTTCCAAAATGTACTTTGTTATAAATTATATTCATAGGGCTTTATTTATTAATATACATAAATAATAATATATTAATTTTAAAAGATTCAGAATAATGCTTCATGACTAACGACGTTTTAACGATTACCAACAGAGATCAAAGGTTTACCAGTGACCAAAAGAATAATAATTATTAAAGATGCCTTTATGGTAATTTTGGAGAACTAATGAAAATCATTATTTTTTTACTGATCAGGGAATACTATAAAAACATGGAATAGGAACTCCTCCTTTTTATGTCAAAGTTTAACTACCTTCGTAAAAAGGGGGAAAATGAGGGAGTTTCTAATAGGATCTCCCTCTTTTTCCCTTTTTTACGGAGGTAGTTAAACTTTGACATAAAAAGGAGATGGAGTTCCTATTCCAGCTTATGATATTGGTGAATCAATCTTCTTTCTTTTTTACGCCTTTTCGTAAGAATTCATAGAGCAAAACATATATTCGTTCTATCTCTCAGCGCTTGGAAGTCACGTGTTTAATTAATATTTAATTGTTATATTGGAATAATATATTCAAGGATTATTAAATGACATGGATATAGAATCATGAAAATATAAGCTTTTAATTTTTTTTGGCGCCTATATGGTTCGATAGAATTGCATCTGATAGGATATAAATAAGCATTATAGCATTATAATTAGTCTATCGAAACTAGGAACTTATCAATGTGGTAGACCAAAAGGGAGCGCGATAGCCGTGTGCGTTAAGGCGTTTTCAACTCTTAATGCTGGGGTGCAGGTTCGAATACTCCCGAGAGGGATGGTCATATACGGTCTACCTCATTGATAAGATCCTACGTTCGATAGACTTATTTTAATGCTATATTGCTTATTTATATCCTGTCGGATGCAATTCTATATATATATAATTATAGGTGAAAAAGAAAAAAATATAAGCTTTTTAAGAATGAAATATATTCTCTGAGTTGATGTTATCACTTCAATAGCCACGAGGGAAGTGATGCTTTATTTGATCATGCTAATTGTTTTTTTTATTGGCGCTCCTTTTCAACCAATTACATTCGAGTAGAATGTCCCATGGGAAAGTTGGATATACAATTCATTTACTGGAATAGTATTTTGAAAAAAAGTTATATCTTCACAAGGATGTGAACAAATATGTATAGTTTGTTGATCGAGAAACGTCCTTTTGCCCTGTCTCGACCTAAAACTATAATCCATCACTCGAATCATTCAAGCCTATCCACAGGAGGGCTCTATACATACCAAGATATAACTAATGACTCCTTGATTGGAGATCGATAACTATATAAAAATATTAACTATATATGATTGCAATATTGTAAAAGCTCTGATTTGTTTTGAGGATTGCATTTCACAAATATATTATTTTAGTAAAATTGTATCTACTTTTTTGAAAATCAAATTAAATATTTTATTATAAATAATCGCTTTTTATTTATTTGTTGGAAATTATTCGTTATTTTGACCAAATAGTGTTATCCGTGGGTGCTAATATATATTTAAATATTTTAAATGCAGTACCTATATTTAAGCTTAATTAACAGAGCTGGGATTTGGTAGATTTTACTATATATCTACCGAATATCGATTGATGAGGTAGATAATAAAGAAAGATAAAATTATTTATGTACATATCTGCTCACTGACTTCTTCATATGCATTTAGTATCGGACAATTTATAACAAAAGACAATTAAGTACATAATTTGTAATTATTTTTGTAGTGATTATTTGAAATTTAATACATGTTATTTTTATAAATCAGTTATGCACTCGGTTTTGAATGAAATGGAAGGTAAGTGCAAACAAATTATTTCCTTAACCGTCTTTTGTTAATCGTTGTCCGATATTAAATGCGCTTTCAGCTCCGGAGCTGTTTATTTATTTGCAAAGTTCACCTTCTTCACAGCACCAGGTAACAACGCTTCCAGTTCTAAATACCGATTTACATTCGGTAGTCGCAGCTCTGTTAATTAATGATCAATTAGATAGTAAATAAACTTCCTTGTAGGTTGATCAACTTGATTATATCAATATTGACAATGATGTTAAGTCAATGTTATTTGATCACAAATAACTATGATAGTCAAATTACATTTTCCCAGATAACAAAATGGACTTTTTATATCCTTGCTTATATTTTATTTGTATTATAAAATTAACTAATTATTGTACAAACCATCAATGAAGAAGTGTCTAATAAATGTTTGTCTAAAAATAGGCTGTCTTTGAAAAGTTCTGGAGCCTTGTAGATTGCTTAAGGAGGAATATATTAGGGATTCAGGACATTCTTTGGAGATAGAGGTGAATCATGTCTTAATTGTATTAATATTGATTTGTCAAAAGATATTATGTCAAGATAATTGTCAGAAAATTCGTAAAAACACTTTTACCCCCCCCCCCTCAAAAAAAAAAAGGATTGTATAGACCAGGGATGTGCATACATACTGGCCACTATGGGTTATAAAATTTGAAAAAAGGGCCACAGCAGTACATTGACTGTCAATTTCTTTTTCTTTGGTCCGTTCAGGGCTCAAATGGCAATGAGAAAATTCAAGAGATAAATAAAGAGTAAGGTGCGGCCTAAATGTCAGCGCGCCATCTATTGGTGAAACGCGGTATTGTATGGACAAGACGTAATGAATGATTTATGAAGCATTATTATTTTATTTACTGGACAAGCTCGGCGTGCCGGATTAAATTGTCTAATGGGCCGTATACGGCCCGCGGATCTTAGTTTGCCCATGTATAGTATAGACAGACGTAAAAAGGCTAATAACACAGGGCAACAAATAAAAAAATTTAAAAGTTTTGGGATATATCAACTGATTTGAATACCTAATGGGACCCTGATAATAAATTAAAACCCGTTTTGCTCAATCAGGTCATAATTTTTTGAAATTTTGAGTTTTTTGTTTTCGATTTTCAATTTTTAGACAAAATCACAACTTTTTTGTTTATTGAGCTAAAAAAATGGTATGGGTGTTTTTGGAAATGGCATGGTCATATTAGTGGGGACAGAGACTAGCTTAAGTTGAAAAAATAATCAGAGAGGCCCAAAAAATTACATTTATTTTTAGTAATATGACCAAATTTTGCATATTTTTCAGTATACATATTATTTATATTACAACTTCTTGAGTAAAACAAAAATTATTTTTTAAGCTTTTTTATTTCTTACTATACAAAAAAAAAATATTCAAATTGAAAATGCATGGAATGCTAATTACTAGCAGTTTAAAACTTCTCTCTAAAGATCTCCTCTTTTGCTGCAAATTAAGATAGTCAAGAGCTATGCTCCAGCAATAGTCAGCCATCATGTGGCTATCCCATATTCCTTGGTACCTCTTCTACATGTCCCTCATGTCCTGGTGAAACCTCTCACCCTGGTCATCACTAACACTTCCAAGATTTTCAGGAAATTTCTCCAGGTGACAGAAAAGGAAATTAAGTTTGATGCTCATATATGCATTTAGCTCACAAACATACTGTTTACAAGCTTCACATAATTGCTTGACTTGTTGTTTCCAAGAAAATTATCCACAACCAAGACAAAGGATCTCCAAGCATTATACACAATCTGGTTCATAATAAAAACAAACTGATGATCATTCATTAGCTTTCGGATCTGAGGATCATCACAAATTCCAGCCTTCTTTTTTACTCAGTCCAGGGAAAGCATCACAAATGTATTTAAAACAGTCTCCATCTTTGTCTAGGGCTTTGACAAATTGTTTCATTAATCCTTAATGTGAAGAGAAGGGAAAATGATCTTTGATCTCTCCACCAGAGGCTCAACAATAACATTTTCTCTCCAATAGTCATATGAGTCCTTTCTGGCCACTCCTTCCTCACCCAGTGTTTTCCCTTGCCCTATTATCCCAGTGAAAGAGAAAGTAAAGGAATTCGGTTTCTTTTAGTTTGGTGGCATGGGCAACTGGAATGGATCCATATTTATTTCCATTATGGAGCAGAACAACTTTGAGACTGTATTTATAACTGTCAATGAAAAGTCTCCACTCTTGAGAATTGTAGTTACTTATACCTAACTTATCCAGGAGACCAGGAATGTCAGTACATCTTTCTCAGAGAAGAAAGGAACAAACTCTGAATCTCTTGTTCTGTAGAAGGATTATGTTGTACCACTTTAAAGCATATTATTCTCACTTAATCTAGAGGCCATAAGTTCTGCATATTTTTTGAGCGAGTTTAAGTCTCTCGCAAGGTCATTTAATTCACCCTGGTTGAACTGCTTCGGCTAGAATGTTGTACCTTCAAAGTGTAAATCATCATCATTGTGTGAACTATCACATTGCAACTGCTCAGTCGCACTCTCATCATCTGTAACATCTGGAAGTGACTAGAACACTGGAATTGGAACACTTCACTGTGGGGCACTGGTCTGATAGCAGAATCCAAGTTTGAATACTTTAAACTCTTTCTGTTTTATATTTATACCTAAACGGTTTATAGTCAACAATGAGAATCATCTGAGTGTTTTTTTGGTTCTCTCCACACCATAGGTACACAAAAACTTGAGTTCTTCTTCTTGCCTTTAGACCATTCTCTAAGTTGTGTAATGCAAGTAACAACACAATGGGAGGGGCCCACTCTTGTATCATTCTTTAGGAGACACAATTTTAAATATTAGAAGCAATTTTGCAAAAACTGTTAAAGAAAATATATGTTGATTTATCTTTAATTTATCCTCTCAAAACCTATCTCCGCCCCCACTAACATGAGTATGCCATTTCCAAAAACATCCATACGAATTTTATAGCTCTATAAACAAAACTTACAAAAATCGCCCGAAATCGGTCATAATATTTTTGGCTTTTTTGAGCCTCTCTGATAATTTTTTCAACTTAACTAGTCTCCGCCCCCACTAATATGACCATGCCATTTCCAAAAACAATCATACCATTTTTGTAGCTCAATAAACAAAAAAGTTGTGATTTTGTTTAAAAGTTGAAAATCGAAAACAAAAAACTCAAAATTTAAAAAATTATGACCTGATTGAGCAGAATGGTTTTTAATTTAGTTATCAGGGACCCATTAGATATTCAAATCAGTTGATATATCCCCAGAAACTTTTTCACTGTTCCCAGTGAAATAGTAAAAAAAACCCATTAAAGTAATATAAAAAATAAGTAAACGCTGAAACATTGTTTCAATAAATATCTAATAAAAATAAAAATCTAGGCAAAATTTTGATTACAAAAAATGAAAATAAATGGTATGACTTATGTACACCGAGATGTATTATTAAACATTTTATAAATAACTATGAGTTGGGAGCTGATGATAATTGCTTAAAGAAATACAGATACTTTCAAAGAGGAGTCAGTTATTCATGACCCTTCAAGCATAGGAGATTTTTTTTAAAGACAGCTCAGCATCACATAAGAATTTGTATATGTGTTTGAATTCAATTTTTGAGAGGTAGGTGCATTGTACTTCTCTTAGTCTTTATTATTTCTTCAGAAGAAGGATGTTTTGTTTAATAAATATTCCCAATTGGTCATTCAATAATAATTTTTTTGATGTTTGTTTAGTTTCATATTGGAACCACACAGAGACCTAGCCTATAGCTGGATGCTCAACAAAGAAGACATTTTAGTCCACTTTAAGAGCTATTTAAAATAATACATGGAATTAAAATGGCTGCTCCACCTGGTCATGAAAAAATGAAGATGCAAATAACACCAAAAGGAAATCCACGGATAAATGTTTTGTGATGTCGTTATCCTATATTTCACAAGTGAGTAATTCCTTCAAATGACGTCAATGGGTATTGTCATTCTCCCCCTTTTCTATTCCTTCACACATAGACTCTTCAGGGAATAACAATAAGAGTTCCTTCATTCTCTTCTTTGTTTCATCAGCTGCTGGACCTGACAGTGATCTTCCTTTATTTTTTATTCAATCTATGTGCATTCAATTATCATATAGTTCGGTGGATCCACCTCACCGGAACTTATTCCGATATCCTTTAAATTTCTCGAGCTCATGGGTACTACATATATACCTATCTGATGAACCTATTACAACCAATCTAGATCTTTGTATCGCAAAAACTAAAGTACTCACTTGTGATCCAATCGATTGGCTTGAAACCGACGCCTCATTATTTTCGATTGAGGAATTATCTTTAGGAAATGATCCCAAAATCATTACTCCATGTCGTAAAATAATTTGATCGTTATTACATCCATGGATCTCCATTTAAGAAGAGCTCCTATTATTACAATACTCTATGTCATTCTGGTCCTTTTTTTACCATATTGCTTTGCAACCTGATTTTTTGCCTATTTGATTCGATAGAGTTACATCCGACTGAAAATAAACAAGCATTCTAGCGTGGAAATTAGTCTATTGAATCTAGGATGTAGTCAATGAGTTAAACAAAATTGATCTTCTCCTCTCGGGAGCCGAACTTGCGCCCTCAACAATGAGAGTTGAAGATGCCTTAACAAACTGAGCTATTGAGCTACCTTCTTGTATATCTTCTTTATTATATATATATATATATATATATATATATATATATATATATATATATATATATATATATATATATATATAGAGAGAGAGAGAGAGATAGATAATTTTCACTTAAATATGTTGAAGGTAAATTTGAATTTTTATATACATGAAAAATCATTGGATCTGATACTAAAATAAATCTAGAACCTTTCAAATTCCATTCTTGTATATATTTTTTTGGCAATATTAACAGGTCTAATAAAAAGAAATATTTCTTGACAAAATTCGATTTTATTATTCAACATAGTTGCCTTCGAGGGCGATACAGAGATTATAGTGATCTTTCAATTTTTCGATTCCACTTTTATAGTAATCTTTCGTCTTATCCGAAAAATAGGCTTCTGTCTCGGCGATTACTCCATCATTGTCCTTAAATTTCTTGCCAGCGAGCACTCTCTTCAGGTCTGCAAACAGGAAATAGTCGCTGGGGGTCAGATCTGGAGAGTATGGTGGATGGGGAAGCAATTCGTAGCCCAATTTATTTAATTTAGCCATTGTTTTCATTGACTTGTGACACGGTGCATTGTCTTGGTGAAACAACACTTTTTTCTTCTTCAAATGGGGCCGGTTTTCAACAATTTTATCATTCAAACGCTCCAACAAGGCTATATAATAATCGCTGTTGATTGTTTTCCCCTTTTCGAGATAGTCAATGAATATTATACCGTGTGCATCCCAAAATACAGACGCCATAACCTTCCCAGCTGACTGTTGCGTTTTTCCTCGCTTTGGATTCGGTTCATCATATGCAGTCCACTCAGCTGACTGTCGATTGGACTCGGGAGTGAAGTGATGGAGCCATGTTTCATCCATTGTCACATATCAACGCAAAAATTCGGATTGATTACGATTGAACAGCTTCAAACACTGCTCAGAATCATCAATTCGTTGTTGTTTTTGGTCGATTGTGAGCTCTCGCGGAACCCACTTTGCACAGAGCTTTCGCATGTCCAAATATTCATACACGATATGTCCAACGCGCTCTTTCGATATCTTCAGAGTCTCAGCTATCTGGATCAACTTCACTTTACGGTTATTTAAAATCATTTTGTGGATTATTTTTATGTTTTCTGGTGTAACCACCTCTTTTGGGCGTCTACTGCGTTTATCATCATTCGTGCTCACACGACCACGTTTGAATTCAGTAAACCATCGACATAGGGTTGCTTTCGATGGAGCAGAGTCCGGATAACATTCTTCAAGCCAATTTTTAGTTTCGACGGTATTTTTTCTCATCAAAAAATAATATTTTATTAACACACGAAATTCGTCTTTTTCCATTTTTATCACAATAACAAAAGTAGCTTCACTTAAAACGCAATATCTCACAAACTAGTTGTCAGACAGCTGTTTATTTATGCATGTATGCTTTGAAGGTTGGTACTAGCTGACAGTCATATGAATAAAAATCCACTGGCGCCATCTATGTGTTAGTCTCGGGACTTATCAGCCGACCTTGTATCTATATAGATAATTTTTATTTAGATATTGTTGAAGGTAAACTTGAATTTATATATATATGTTTTAAAGTTTGTACGTTACACATGATTTAACCTAAGTTTACTTTATCAACCTTTTAAATATATAAAACAAAAGCACCAAATTGTATAGCCAAAAATATCATCCAACATTTTTTAGAATAATAATTAACTACAAGGGGTGTGATAACCGTGTGTGTTAAGGCGTGTTCAACTCTCAATGTTGGGGGCGCAGGTTCGAATACTCCCGAGAGGGGATGGTCATTTTTGGTCTACCTCATTGATAAGATCCTAGGTTCGATAGACTAATTATAAGGCTACAATGCTTATTTATATCCTGTCGGATGCAATTGTATAGAACTATATAAGCAAAAATAAATAAAAACATAACTAACTATATGTAAAATTTAAAGCTTATATTCGAGTTAAAATATCTATTCCATAACTCTATTTCTTGTCTTTTTGCATGTCTAAGCAGTAATGCTAAGTTACTGGTATTAATATGTTTAATTGACTAAACGGCATCATGTAGGATGGCTTTGACCCTTTTCTTAAAACCAAACACGTTCAAGAAAAAAGTCCCAGTCTGGCCCTCTTAATTATTATGCATGAATGAATAAATGTGCAATTCATTTACATAAAAATTATATTTGTATCCACGATACAATAAGCCTTATTCATTTCGATATTTCATCACTATTTTTAATAGGAACTGGAAGAGCATAAAACATAAAAATGTCGGCCGTTTCTCAAAAAATGCATAAATTATTACCTCTTTCAAATTCATTGATAGAAAAGGGCAAAAAAAAAGTTCAGTATCCTTGATATCTTGTCTATTATAAGCACATAAGTTTCTAACATTTGATTCATATTGAGGAGGGGTGATTGAAATACGAAAAATACTACATATGTTTACTACATAATTTTTGGCTAAGTTGAGCGATCCCTAAACGTTATTCCATTTTTTCAGAATATATATATATATATATCAGAGCTGGGATTTGGTAGAAAAATCTACCGCCGGTTCGGTATTCGATATATACCTTCTACCGATCGATATCGGTATTCGGTAGATTTTACTATACATTTACAGTATCGATCGATATTCGGTACGGTAGATAAGAAAGAGAGATAAATTTATTTATGTATCTGCTCTGTGACTTCTTCATATGCATTTAATACCGGACAATTTATAACAAAGGACAGTTAAGTACAAAATTTGTTATAATTTATTAGAGATTATTTGAAATTTAATATATACTAATCTTACTAATGTACTTGGATTTTGTAGGAAATGGAAGGCCATATTTTTTTTCATTTACTGTCTTTTTGTCCGATATTAAATGCACTTTCAGGTACTCTAGTATTAAATGCATGTGCTGATATTGAACGTATATTTATGTATCTGCTCTATATTACTATAAATTGTAGTTGTTTATTTATTTTGCAAAGTTCAAGTTTTTCTCTCAAGGGAGCGCTTCCACTTTTACCTTAGTACTTAAAAAAAAAAACGTAATATTCATTCAAATATTTGTTCATTTTTTATGAAACAATATATAATCTAACTATCCAAATATGAACTTACGATGACGTAGTACAAATTACTTTATTTATGTTGGGCAAAACGACAGTTGAACGATGTTTCTCTGCTATTTAAGGGAATAAGCTGTCTATATATTTTTATCTCTCTGTGAATGTCACATAAGTCATACTTTTAAATATACCGTACCGATTGTCAATCGGTAATGTATTTGGTTGTTTCTACCGAATATCGTATAATCGGCTCGATATTTGAAATCTACCATCGGTAGTATCGAATACCGATTTACATTCGGTAGTCCCAGCTCTGATATATATATATATATATATATATATATATATATATATATATATATATATATATATATATATATATATATATACTACGGGTATTGAGAGTCTTTCTCCTCTTATTGTAGAAAGTGAAAAGATGAGAGCGAGAGAGAGGGAGAGAAAGAGAAGTAATGTAAGAGCTCTCTCAAAAGAGGCGGGAATGGCATTAAGGCAGTTCCTTCTTCGGAAAAAGGGAGTTTTATTGTTGGACTTTGACGTCATGTCGTCATCGATTTTTATGTAAAACCTTTTACTCCCTCAACACTACACTACTGACACACACACACACACAAAAGTAGTAGAGTGTAGGTTCTAATACTACTACTCCTCAAATACAAATATCAAAGCAGTAGTAGTGGTGGGCCTTTGTTCTTTCTCTCTCTTTCTCTCGTTTTCTTTCTCTCTGTCTCTCACGGAGAGCCAAACACTCACAATACTCACACACTTGTACCTCAAAATATGCTGGAGGAAGGCAGCAGACTCTTCTTCTTCTTCTTGATATCCAAAGTTGTGGTGGCCCTTCAAAAGGCTCTCAATATGCTGTTGTCTCAATGATTTATACTCAGTGAATCGATTCCTCGCAAAAGAGCTGGGGATTTTTATAAAATATATATCTAAAAGTGTGTGGAATGAAAGTTACTTTTGATGTTATAGCTGTTGGTCTTACCCTTGAGGTGTTCATGGGATTATGAATTACTACTGCGTCATCGAGGATGCCTTCAGTAAAAGAGATGGACTCGAGTAGACACGGTGCGTGAATAGTTCGGCGGTTTTATATTATGAACGTAATTAATGGAGTTATATGTTTATGACTTTTACTTTCTTTATTATTTTTATAGACTTCGATATCTATCTTGACTCTATCCAATATATATATATATAATATATATTCGAAAATAATAATTTAGCTAAGTTTAGTATTTAAGATGCAAAATCTTACATACAAATATTAAACTACATACTAATATTAATAATAAACAATATGCCACGAATGAACAATCGCAACGGAAACTAGTATGACAGGACCAAATTTGCACTTTTAGAAAGTATAGTATTTGTGGAATTTAGTCTTAAGTTGTTTAGAAGTTGATTAATAGCTGTTTCATTTATATTTGCCAATATATATATATATATATATATTTCCAGAGGCTCTTATTATTTATCACTTAGTTTTGTGGCATTTATATTGATTGCATTGCAAACATAAATAAATATGCTTGATATATCAATTAGTCCGGGAATTCTCCATCACTTGGAATTTTGTTCAATTGTTCTGGCTTCACAATTATGAAATAATGGGAAGCATCTTCATATCAAAATTCTTCAAGTTCGTCCCTAGGGAATGGAAGAGGATTAAAGTAGTAGCCATTCACTCTTCGTATTTAACTTGTCCTTCATATCAAAATCTTTTTTCTACTCTCTTTTTAATGTTCTCTGTCGTTCCTTTAATTAATCAGGATATCAAGATATTAAAATATTTTCTCTTTGTTACTTTCCTTCTGGCAAACGACGAGACGACATCATAATATAAACATACACAATCTATAAAATCTATACGCCTTTTCTCATATATATATATTTACAGTTCATGATTAGTGCTGAAGAGGATCGGAGGAGGAAGTACTTGAGGACTGGAGCACAGGAGGAGGGATCTCGAAACTCTTCCGAGCTTAGCCCAACCTAAGTATCAATCCACTCTCCCCCCCTTATCAGATGGCTGAAGAGGCTAAGAAACTAACTGAGCTAGTCAAATCTGATGCCTCTATTCCCGTGGATGTAAAAAGTAAGTGTCTCTCTAAATCCATCGACCTAACTACTAATAACTGTAATAAGTGTACAATTAGACGAAATAAGAGAAGGAGAGAAGAGAGCAGCAATGTCGGAGTCAGCAGCTGAGTAAATAAATAAAGGAGGAATAATTTTATTATTCCTTGTTCAAAGTTTTAAGCCAGGGATGTCAGGTTGAGATCGGTCAGGGGGATCTCAGGGGGCCAAATTACCGTACATTTTTGGCCTGGCAACACCAAACACTAAACAAAACAAAAGTAAATTTGTTGATATTGTATCATAGTAATATATATTTATAAAAACACTTCTCACCCACTGACGTAACGGGCCGAATGTGATGTCCATTCGGGCCGGTTCCGGCCCGCGGGCTGTCACCATGTCACCACTGCCTTAAGCCATATGGAGTAGAAAAGGGGATAATAACAACATAAAAAAGCAAGTGCAATGGTAATTAAATAAATATCCAAGTTTGTCTCCCCCTAAAGAATCAACATAGTCTACCATCACTTATATTCTTTTTTAAAGATTTCCCTTCTTCTATCCCAAGTAGTTTTTATGTAGATAATATTTCATTGTTATCTCCCGTGGCAGC
This sequence comes from Caligus rogercresseyi, assembly GCA_013387185.1. Lineage (NCBI taxonomy): Eukaryota > Metazoa > Arthropoda > Copepoda > Siphonostomatoida > Caligidae > Caligus > Caligus rogercresseyi. The sequence goes on from CP045901.1 coordinate 19,395,577, forward strand.
CATTTTAGTTACATTACTGACGTCTTCAAGTTGCCTTTAATATTTCTTTTCAGTTGAGATTCCAATCAATATATAGATCGGTGATTGAATCTTAAGTAAATGTGTCATTAGTTATTTCAAACTCACCATACTGTGCATCATTTTTCCCGCTTAATAGTCTTTCTTTCTTTTTCCTACGTCTTATCGTCAGAGAGATGATCCACTTATTATCATATATGATGATGAATCAAAATAAACTTATCTTTCTCCTGAGGAGTTGATTCCAGAAATGAATATAAATGGTTAATAATCGAATTCTTTATCATATATTAGTAAATGACATTGATAAAGGTCCATTAAGAAGGCCACTTAGTTTTCTTAAGTCATAATCGTATATCTGAATCCACAGCTTTCAAGTGAGGAATATTTTAGTATACTGAAGGTTTATTATTATTATTATTCTCGCATCTTTTTCTGTACATCATTCACGTTTGAGACAAAGGCCCCAGGGTGTATTCCTCGTTCATAAGTACTTTTAGACGAATAACCTTTGAAATGACACTTATTTTTTTTTACTTTTTCTTCTTCTTTAATATAATCATGTTTGAAAACAATGTATTTTTGTGCTTTGCTAGTTTGCAATAATGAAAAAATTGCAAATGCATTGCGCTGTAGTAAGAAATTGCGACTTAGATATACAGGTGATAATGCCTTTGAAACATATGGAAAGGAATTTGATAATGGAGTACTATATACTAATACTACATGAATACTGCAAAAAATAGATGTATGCTTATATATATGTTGATTTCATTGGGAATTAAAATACTTTTTCTATATTTTTATCCGTCAAAAATTACTTTTAATTTATTATTTAGAAGTAAACTTTCTGCAGTCTGTAATATCACTTTATTAGATGTATCTACAAAATGTATTGCTTTCGGTCAGGCTCAGAATGCAACAGAAGACAGTCCTTTCTGCTAGAACTCTACAATTTTTACTCTATGTAAATTGTGTCTAATTTGGCTATATGTATTAAATGCTTAAATAACAATATATTAATATTAAATTATCTTTTTGGTGCTTCCCTTTTCCCTTTCAAGCAATGTCGTCGGGGTTGTCTAGATAAAAGGTTTATTTCTAAAGTTGAGTTAGAGTGTCAATGAGTTGATGACCTAATTTCAATTTGTAATTTGATCCTTATTTTTGTCTAGGAAAAGCTTTTTCCTAAGCAAAAACTTTGGATCTCTTCAATAGTTGAATATCTGACTTAGAAGGCTGCTAACTGATGGGCTAGATAAAAATTATCTGGCCCATTGCAAAGGAGTTTCATTTCTTGGTGACCATATTTCACTTTGAAATCTGATCCTTTTCTTTGTCAACAAGCAACTTTAGCTATGACTCTGCTCTCTCCAATAGTTAAATATGTGTTAAATGTCAGATTGTGTAGTATTTAATCGATTTGTCGAATCCGCTTAAATAAGTTAATTCTTTGGTGCACTACAATTCACTTTGTTCTACTCAATAGTTAACCATGCGTTTAATGTTTGACTTTCCAGGCAGCTAACCGATTGGCTCAAGGCCGTGGCAGATATTTCCAAGCGTCCAGGTCCCGAGGATTACCATTACTTCGGCAATAGCTTGGATCCCGGCCTCAGCATAAATACGGATCACCTATCTGTTCCCCGGCTGTCCTCCTCTCTGGCCCATCATCCTCCGGTGATCCGGTCCCCGTGTCCCTTTTCCTCCCGCCCATGGCGCTCTCATTCCCTGACGCCTCCTTGCGCCTCTGGGGCAGCCGGAGGAGGCCCAACATCACCGGTCGGCAGCAGCAATACTCGAGGCTGTAGCAGTAGCACTGAGTTCCGACATTTCAATTCCAAGAAGAGACGCTCCAATTCCCTGACTCCGCGACCCAACCCCTTTGAGGATCACCCACCGCCCATTCTATCAAGGAAGTCCAACCTACTCATGATGATGTCTTCCTCAAACTCGGATCTACATCATCTACAACAACAGCAAGTCAGCGGGGGACTCTCCTGCGAGGACATTGCACTCGCATCCTCCGTCAAACTACAGCCTGGAATGAAGGGTAAGAGAAATAAGAAAACCAGGCTTTGGGATATGAGTTTTTATTGATATGATCGAAGGTCGATTACCATAAGTGCTATTATATCCTGCATCCCAATATCGCAAAAGATAATATTGCAAAGATAATCTTTAGAAATGGTGTTAAACAAGGTACATAAGGGGCCTCCAGTATGTATTTCCCTCCAAAAAATAAAAAAAATGTCCCCTCCGTACATCTACATCTAGATAGATAAATCGTCTTTCGTCATTTATTCTGTTCAAAAATTTGACATTAGATTTATGTCACATTTATTTGTTTGTTTTACAGCGTTATCGAACTTAAATGCATCAACAATAGTTAAGAATACTTTATTGCTCTTTACATTTTAAACATATACCTTATTTAATATATCATTATAAGAAAGGCCTACATATAAAATATTTTTCAATATTACTTTGCGCAATGGGGATGCAGTAACCAATGATCGATTAGAGAGGTGCTGTTATTGCTAGTTCAAAACTACATCCAGACCCCCGACATGAGGACGTGAAATATCGTCGGCTACGACAATTTCTGATTGCTCAGAAGAATATTTGTGAGGAAATCAAATAATACTGTATAGCTGCTTCGATCACAAATACAAAGACCTCATGGAGCAACATCCTACAGAGAATGAAATAGTGTATGAGAATAATACAAAGACCAATAAATCTCCCAGACCATCAGGTTTTACCTTCAAGTTCTTTCTCAACCTACAATTTAATTGGTGTGATCGGTGATTGCTAAGATATTTCATAGTTATATCTTTATATCGCACCGAATATTGCATCCCATTTCTGATCGGATTGTAATTCTTCGGTGGTCTGTTACAATTCTAAAAAAACAAACAAGTTGTATAACGGGGGACCCTCCCCCCCCCCTCCCCCTAAAAAAGGGCTGGACTTTGCTTTGGCCCTATATCTTAGTTTTTGTTGTTGGAATGAAGTGAAACTGCCGTCAAACCTAGTTTATTATGTATAAAACATCTAAAATAATTGACTTTTTTTCTGTTCTAGATCATCTGTTAAAGATAGTCTTCATTTCACCATGTGTTTTGATTATCTCTAGGAAAAAGTTTCTCTCAAAAATGCAGTCAAGCATGAGCAAAGTAGTCAATACAGAAAATATTAGTGTCTGCACTGAATCACGTCTAGAATATATACTGTGTTTGTATTCACAATTGTATTTTGAGGATTATAACCGAGCTATTTTTATTACTATAAATTGCTATCAATATCAAATTGTAAAGTGAAAAAAATATATATAAGAGTTATAAATATTATACCTCTTTTATTATGATACTATGTTTTAATTTGCTAAATAAAATTTGAAATATAACGCTTTCATTTTAAATATTATATGTAAAAAACAACAACTTATTTATACAGTTGTCTGTAATGGTGGTAAACACTGAATATACTCCTTTAGATATTTCAAAACACAGTCCCTTCCATAGCAAAGGATATGCTGTTATATATTTTATTACTCAACAGTTGTTCAAATATTATCTTTATTTGTTGATAAAACAGTCATTTGTCATCATGATGCTTTTATGTAGTCCAAGGAGAAGGAAAACAGACGAATTTAGGTCAATACTATTATTGTTATAAATATGATTCTAAAAGTCAGGAAACGACTCCTTAACTGAGCAAGAACATGTATGAAAACATAGTGTGTGTGTATATGTTCTAAAAAATGTTAGTATCTTTAAATATCATCATAAATGCTTCCTCCTCCGTGCTACATATTTAGAAATATAAACGAACTAGTGTATGAGGAGTTATTTAAGAGATGGGAGATAACGACATCTGTCGGCGGATTGTTTAAGGTAGAAAAGAAGTAAACTTATTTAGATTACTGAATAAGATCTTTTGTCATGTTATACAACGATACAAATTTCGTGCTAACAGGATAATAAATCTTAGATACATTATTATTAATCAAAAACGGTTTTCTTCAATTAAACTCTTTGAAAAATTAATTTTCCCCTTTGATCCATAAGTTGGTTTTTGTATGTGTTTGAGCTTTAAAAACCGATGTATAATCCCTATAACATATTGTATTTGTTTAAAATAACATAGTTGAAATAAATAATTACCATTTCTATTAATAATATATTATATAAGTATATATATATATATATATATATATATATATATATAACTAACTTACTAAATTATATAAAAGATAGGGGTTTCTGATGTAGAATAAAATGAGGTATAAACGATAATTATCGCTGAGGTCATTTTATTGCCAATTATCGCTTAAAACATAACTATTATCTCTTATAGCTACTCTTCTAAAATGGGGAAATCTGCTTTTCCAAAAACAAAAACAATAATAGTGTATTCCTTGCATCTCTTATTACCTACTAAACTCTGGATTCAACAATAACGCCTGTCTTTTATTTTGAAAATATCAGAATACATGTTTCCATAGGCCTTTACTCATATAAATAAATGATTATGACTTGAGGATTTAGTAGACCAATACTCCAAAAATAGAATCAGTTAACTCCATCACTCCCTATTAAGGTCTGGTGTTTGACCAAGGACGTGCGGCAAGAGACTGCTGGCATCTCTAAGATTTACAAATATGAACCCCACGTCCCTGTGTTTGTTGGATTTTTTATTGTATACTGTCACTTTTGGTAGTTCAATTAATTTTCATTGGGTTTATTTATACGAATTTACGAAATTATACGTCTAAGAAAACACAAAGTTCATCGCTTATTTCAATTTAAACATTGAATTGTTATTCGCGTATCGTAATCACAAGTAGAAAAAAGTTAAGCCACTATAAAATATATGCACACTGTATACACATTTGCTTTTATTGTCTTTCAGAGGTCAAGGAATGGCTCAAGAGCCTTCGTCTCCACAAATACACGACTCTCCTGGAGAGCATGTCCTATGACGAGATGCTGAGCCTGACGGAGAAAAGCCTTGAGGAACGAGAGGTTACCCTGGGAGCACGGGGAAAAATCCTCAAGTCCCTTCAGCAAGTCAAGGATCGACCCCTCATCATCAAAGACCTCAGCGATAAGTTGGATGTAAGTTAAAAAACACATTTCATTAGTTAAATAAAAATTCCATAAATAGACTTTTGTCTCGGACGTCATTGGTTGAAACAAAAAAGGAGTGTGAAAAAGCTGTTGGCATTATGAAATATATTTATTTTTCTACTCATGGTTCAGTGAACTATGTAACTAAAAAGTAAGAATAAAATCCTGAAGAAAACGATGTAGTAACAACTAAAAAATCCTCATGGATTTCTCAGCTGATTTAGACTAATTTTTGTGTCCAAAAATCACATTGACTTTACTCTACTAGAACAACATTTTGACATATATTCATAGACCTATTCGACGAGCTTGTTATTTACTAATATCATGTGTTTTGAGTTAAATTTTATTTTTCATAAAAGTATATGTAAAAAATCACTTATATAGTTAAATTCGCTGCATACATGTATGTGTGATTGCGAAGTTGCTTAACCCTTTCGCGTCGGCGACGAGTAAATATGGAGTCTCCATTATAGTTATTTTAATGCCCCATTGTCCAAATTAAATAAGCCCGACAATATCATCTCATGCTATCGACAAAAACAAAAAGTCTTTGCTTTAGACATTGTATTGATTTATTGGCATCAGCAGCGTGAAAGAGACCTTGTAAAAACTCAGATGTTTGATGAGTATAAAAATGCACTTCCGTTTCTCACACATTGAGAAGTTCCCTGAAAACTTTGAGACGATGAGCTAGGAGCAGGGAAAAAGTTACATCAGGAGTTGCGCCAAGTGGAAGAGAGGTACTCATCCTTGCGGACAACTGCTGATCGCTGGAGAGAGACAACTCTGTAAGTGCTCACTTACGGGAATCGAAAAACGGCGATTTATACCGTGAATTATTGAATTTCATGTCACATTCATTTAAAAGTATTAAATGGTTATCAAATTTGATTGAGTGTACAAAAACTGAATGAATCTTTATACATTGACTTGTATTTATGGAGGAAAACGAAAAATCATCGGAGGTATCCTCGCTAATGAGGAGTATTTCTTTAAAAAGTTCGGCAAAGGATTACTTTATACCCGACATGGCAATAGAGAGAAAAAAAATCCGATGTCGATTAGAAAACACAGAGACATCTTTCTGGCATCTCTTTGATTATTATAGTATCAAATTAATCCCGAACCTCTCCCTTTTGTTTCTCATTTCCCCTCTAGACCCTCTCCTCCAAATTTGATCTCTACCCATCCTAACGGAGCTGGAGTTTATCCTTTTGATGCTTTAAAGCCCACGGAGGGCCCATCTGTCTTTCCCGGGCTCCCGGATGCGTCCAAGGGGGAACCAGAGGAACCCAGTTCCCAGGACATTCCGGGACAGCTCTTTGAGCTTCTCAGTAAGATCAACGGGCATTGAGGGCCGGCGGGGATACCATGGACGCCGTCACCATCTTTGTATGCTTCTCGAACGTTGTCGGAAGCAGGAGGCATTCACACCTCTTCAAAAGCAGTTCTCTTCAACTGGATTCAAAACTAAGGGCATCCTGGAATCCACCCATTATCAAACGCGTCAGTGACCTTAATAAGCGAAGGTAAGCTACGTTTGTGTCGTGTTAAGATTATTATTTTTATCTAATCACAATCTTCCTATCTCAATGTATGAATCTATGTAACGTGACGTCAGATGTGACTATTATTGTTGTCATCGTTTTCCTAAGGTTAATTTTTATATTCACAGTATGAGGACTCCTCACGGAGTCTTGCTCCTCTGCAAAAGGAACTCATCTGACGTCATGTTTGATCAGCTTACGAGGACGTAGTGAAATTATTTTGTTTATATTGGACACAAAAATACAGATAACGGGAATAAGCTCGCTATATCTTTGTATCTCTATGATTTAAACCCCATAGTACCCCCGACTAAGCGAACGAGATTAAGTCTACAAAGTAAAAAAATAAATCGCGCGGAAACGCTTCACTACAAAAAGCTACGTGACAAAAATACCGACGAGAAAAAACGAACGACAGAATACTTCTCTACAAAAAAGCTTGGTGACAAAATACCTGCGACAAAAGAAGACGACAAAATTGACTGACTATAAAAGAGCAAGCGATGTATTTACCCGCGACAAAAAACGGCTATAAAAAGGTCCGCGACGATTTACGCGCGATTAAATTACTGGACACCTTGCTTTCATATCTCAGGCTGAAGGAACCTTTTAAAAAACCATTTTATACTTGTGTTAGAATATGTATAAATATATACATAAAAAAAAATTAAATGGAAAAATTGTAAATATAAATTTTAAATGCATTAATAACTGAAGAAAAAACACCTTCATAACATTTGTAGGGATTACTACACTTTAATTTAATACATGATCAATTGTTTCAGAAGAAAAACCTCGATACACGTACTCGTATGTCTAAAACCAAATCTCCTATTGAATGAAAAATTACGTGCATTGACTCCTTGAAAACTTAAAAAATCAATTGTTTTCCATATAACTCTTGAGGTAATATAACAAATGTCTAATTTGTTCATAAGTGGCTAACTACAGTTTAAATCAGCGTAAAGACAGCAATGATTTGAATTTTGTATGGGCTTTATATCCCTACTATTTTTCACTTTTATCCAAGTTATCATCAAAGTGATAGAAATATTTGGATATTTAAATATTTTCTGACAATTTCCTATTCAATCAAAGTTCAACGTATTACAGGGTACCGAGAATAAGTTTTAATCGCGTTTCCATAGATTTCATTATTAGTATCGCTTGCTTCTTTTCTATTCTTTGATACACACATTTATTTTGTGTGTATGTCAGCTGTTCAATGCGTATAAGATTTTGTTTTGGTGTGCAAACAACAAGTATTTTGATCGCATCTAAAATTGGTTCCAAAAAAGCAGCATTTGCAGGAAGCTGTTCTCCACTACTATCTATAAAAGAAAGAAAGGTTTTTTGCATCGTATCATCACTGGCCATGAAAAATGGATTTACCTCGACAATTCTAAACGCAAACTAGATGTGTGAAGTCAGGTGAACCAGTTCCATCAACGCCAAAATGCAATATTCACGAGTCTACTATGTGCTCCTGAAACCGTCCGAAACTATCAATTCCCAACTTTACGGACCTCAAATAATGCGTTGTAACAAGCTATTCAAGAAAAACGACCGGAATGGTGCAATGGACACAAGAAGTGATTTGCTGCACACCACACTAGGCCGCATGTTGGTCAACCCGTCCGAATATATCTTTATATCAGACATTGCCCCTATACATTATTATCATTTGTTCCGTCGACACTTACTGTAGAGCGCTTCACCTCATATGACCGCATACAAAAATGGGTTGATGACTGGATCGCCTCGAGTCTATCTCATTGATAAGATCCTAGGTTTGATAGACTAATTTTAATGCTTATTATATCCTATCGGATGCAATTCTGTCGAACCAAATAGGTAAAAAATAAATAGAATTCCTCACTCGAGGAATCCGTTTATTGCCTGAAAGGTGGGCGAAGGATGTCGCTTCAGATGGAAAATATGTTGAATAAAAGCATTTAATACTTTTATATTCAAGCTATGTTTTTTTACATACATAAAAACGATTTTAAAACTTATTCACACACCCTTAAATTTAAACTTAAAATCACGATTGAAAAAAAAAAAAACATTTTGCTCTCTCGTTTGGATAGAAAAGTAAAAAAGTCATTATCCTGTTAAATGGAGTTATTTGTTCATGAAATATAAATAAAAACTTCTTTGCGATTATTTGCGATTAAAAAAGTCTAATAATTGTAAAATATAGGACCATAGGCCCCTTTAAGACTCTGGTCTTAGATATATGTATATATGGGCATCCCATTATGGGAATTATTAGGCTCTAAAACTAAAACTGTGAAGGAAACGCAAAAAGGCGCTTGGTTATATTCTATCAAAATATACATTGCTACTATTTTTAAGCGTAATTGATGTTATTTTGAAGCTTCTTTATATGGAATATTAAAAACATATTAGAAGAATTTCAAGAAAATAATGTGAATTAATGATTATGCATGAGCGTTTACTACATCACTGCGTCATTGCTATGGCATAGCTAGTCTAGTCTGTGAATCCTTAGTTACAATACCTAATCTCGGCCCATCAACAGCACGAAAGAGTTCAATGATCAATATATAAAGTACATATGTATTTATAAATAAGCAATTAAAAAATTACAATTTATTACGAAAAGAAATCATATTCCCTGGTCTTTTGAAATGTATTTTATTTCTTAAATTCTTAACAATTCATGATTAAATATGTAAATAAAAGTAGTGTTTGTTTGTTTAATTCCTAGATTGGACCACCTCACCGGAACTTAATCGGTATCAGCCGGTAGTGAACCTATAGGAGCTACGATCTTTATTATTAAAAATATGTTTAAAAACACTAAACATTATTACTTTAAAAATATAGTCCTCCAAGGATACCTTCTTATCTTTAATCTCTCCCTTGAGAGCCATCATTCCATTGTTACTGGGCAGTCGAAGAAGAGGTGATGTGGAGTTTCGTCATCCTAGTTACATAGTATACAAGTTAGCCGTATGGCCTTCCCAACTTGAAAAGATGCCTGTTGAGTCCAATGTGCCCGCTAATCATGTCAACAATGACAGAAATTGAGCTCTTTTGAATTTGAAGATTCTATTTCCATATTACGGATCGGGTTGAACAGTTTCGACTGCCGACAAGAGCTATCTCCCGTCACTTGGTTCTCCATCCTTCAAAGACGCTTTCGAAGGGAATTCTTGGATTGAATAGCGAACCGGTACAGAGACAGGTGTTCCTCACCTGGCTCCGTTTTGGCCAATGCGTTCTTGAATTCAAATATCCATGTTGTCGTTGATCCTCTTATCCATCAATCTTAGAGAACAGACTGAGAAAGCTTAACCATTTTTAAGCCGATTAATTTCTTTGACAAAAGATCACCCTGAAAATGTCGAGCACTGTTGATGGTTTTCCGTCAGAAAGATCAATACCTTCTTCCTAATTTAGGGGTCCATGATAGATTGGCCCATTCCTTACAAATGTAGGAGCAGAGCCTTTATTTTGGAGCATATAAAATCAATAATTCTTCTAGTCTTCCCAAAATTGTTGAGTCAACACAACACACTCCTGGCATTCAAATCTCCAGCATCACCTGTGCTGTTTATCACATAGTTGACTAAGGGTTTAATCAACACTAACATCATCCCTTGATATCGGCATAATAACTTGCAACGATGAGACTCTTATCTAAAGTTTTAGTGCAAACAAAGATCTTTTGTGCAGACTTAGGAATCTGTGAGATAATCATTTCGGGATGCTAATATTACTGCTCCAGGTTTCGGTTTGTCACTGAACGCAAAGAGAGAAAACCCCTCGAACTGTGCAACTGTTGCACCACCGGAGCTAAGTTTCTGTTATAAATGCTAGGTTCCTATCAGTTTCCAACAAACGCATAAGCCCGCACAGTGATTCGTTTACCCATATTTATTTGTGTGCATCGCACAGTGCCGTAGTGGGAGGCAGTTTTTGAAGGAGAATTTATATTTAAAATCTGTTTCCTTGAATATTGGGTGCAAATCTAAAGCACCGTATATTACTTTTGGGTCTGAGTTAAGATTCGGTATCTTTTTGGCAGTCATGTGGACGTTTTTTGCACTGTGATCCGATTAAAAGCTTCTCAATTTTATTTTGCTCGGTATTTATTGTTCTGCTTCAATGGGATGATGAATTTGTGCATCACTTTGATCCACTCATCTCTCATCCCAGAGTTTTACTCCATGTTTAGACATATTTAACCTGGTGTTCAGAGCTCTTTCATTTGTTGAGGTCATCTCGGGTACTAGATTTTTCTTCGTTGCTTAGAGAAATCGTTACGTCTTTCGTTGTTTCTTCCTCGTCCTCGCGAGTAGTGTTTATTATTATTCTAAATTTAAATTTCCTTTAATAAAAAATAAAATATCTCTTCGTACGAATATGGCCAAAAAAAGTACTTTTTACAATGGATGGGATCAAAAATAATAAAATGATTTTGAAATTTCATAAACTCACAATTTAAGTTTTAAGAGAAAATAGTTTTTAGATCATTAAGGGCATTTGTTGTCATTTAAAACTATTTGATAAAATACACTTCAACATTCCTTCCTTCCTTGTTTTCAGATTTAGTCGTGAGTCTTTGATTCGTCGCTCAAGCATTCGTTCTCCCACCCAGCTGGGCGTGAGTGGGAGCTATACCCCCCGGGGTCCCTCGCCCATTCTCATTATTCCCCCACCATGGTAGTCACGACCCCAACTCCACCTCCCATGCCACACCTGGAAAGCTCCGGGGATTTGGTCCTCTCCTCTTGTCGGATCCCAACCATTAACCTACCCCCCGAGGACCCTTCCAACTACGGCACACGGAAATCCACTCCGGAAATGAAGAGCCCCACTCCGGGATACCATCACGGAGCTAAGAGAATCGGCGGATATCCCAGTGATCCTAACTCCGTGAGTTCATTTGTAATATAACTACTTGCTGAATCAAGAACTGGCTTCTCTCCTCATGCACTTATTTTTTATGACGTATAAGAGGAGTCTGTAAATATTGAATACTTAACAGAGAATAAACATTCACTCAACTTAAAGAACTCTTAAGCTTAATATGGCTTCCCCTCCTTGGTGAAACTATTTTATTAAGGGTGTTGGTGCAATAAGTTTTGATAAATATTATAGACTAACTTTGAATGCTTCTAGTATCAAACAAAACCAACTTGAACCTCAAACTTGATATATAATATATATATATATATATATATATATATATATAGATAATATAAATCAGGAAACGACCGGGTCCCGGCTGTTTTTTGAGCGTCCCGGCTCGGCCCGGTTTTTAGATACCGGGCCGGGACTAAAATATTTTCTTTCATTTGTCATTAATAAAGTTTTTTAGAAAGGAATTTTCGAAATATTATTTTCTAAAAAAAGTCATTACTTCTTCTGTAATTTTTTTTTTTGAGATTCTATTCTAAAAAAGCGTCGTCACTTTTTTTGGAAATTATTTTCTAAAAAAACGTCGTAACTTTTTTTTTTTTGGAAATCCGTCACTTCAGATTGTCGAAGGAACGAAAATATATATTAAGTCCCGGCCCGGGTCCCGGCGAAAAAAGGTGTCCCGGTCGTTTCCTGATATATATATATATATATATGATGATCTCTATGCACTAAAGGTAAAATCCTAAGGGTTGTCACACTCTCAAATCCGATCAACAACTGTTACCTATTATTTAATAAATTAAAGTTTGATAAAAATTACCTCTAGAACATGTTTTATAAAAAAATAAAAATCGTCGAATAGTTATGCATAAATACTCAAGCTTAAAATAATGGACCAATTATTGAAAGCTTACTACTTTTTTATCCATACCTTATTTTGATTCAATCATATTAAAACTGAATAATTAGAAGTATATAGCGTGTATACTTATATAAAATTGGATTTAAATTATAATAGACGCACAGCTTATAAACTTATAAATTCATTGAAAAATGGTTGCTTTTTATTCTGCAGAAGGCCTGAAGAAATGGGTGCTCAAATGAACATTAAGATGGTTATAGAATGCAAAACATATTCATTGGAAATATATATATATATATATATATATATATATATATATATACATCATATATATATATATATATACCAATATAAATCATATATATATATTTCAATAAGAGTAAAACAGTCATAAAGCATTCTTCAACATGACATTTCCTTTCCTGCGCTTTTAAAAGTAGCAATCCATATTAAGAATATGAGGTAATACAACAATAAAATTATTAGATCAGAGCATTTCATCACCCGGCATGTATTTCTTTTTGTTAAGAAGCGAGACCAATGTCACTGCGTAAATAGTGCTCCTATACTTTTTAAAGCAGTAAGTAGTATTTAAGACCTTGAAAATCATTCCTTATGTTGCAGATTATTATTCGGTTACTGAGTAATGAAAACTCTCATTGCAATCCTTAAGGGATATAAGACATACTCCAAGTTAATTACTCTTATGGGGCAGATTCTTAGGTTATGTTGGGGTTGTAATAGCCGAGGAATGTGATACTTTGTTACTCATCTCATAACAAATGAGAACCCTTTTCTTGTTCGATGTGGACACGATGTTTAATTGGTTGACGCGTTATCCCTGTTGTGACATTTTTACTGTAACATATACTACTACATTTCTAAGGCCGTTAGAGATAGGTGGCCGCTATGCACAGAAGGTTTTAGTACTATTTTTTCTCCTGCGGGGAAAATTTGGGTGACTGCTATTGAGAAGTGGCCGCATTATACATGTGACTCAAGTTTGGCTGTATATCTTCAAAAATATAATCAAGGAAACTCAAAATTTAGACAAAGTTGTTCAAATATATAGTTATATTTCATTTTTATGCATTTAAAAGCATTATAAACCTATAATTATTGGTAAATGACAATCATAGAGTCATATTATTATTTGCATAAAGGAGAAGAGAGAAGCTGGTAAATCAATGACGTGAAGGAAAGCAAATGCCATACGTCATCAATAAGTGTGCCTTACATTAGCACAAGGGCTTCATTTATCATCAAATAGAAGCCATCACTCAATGTGACAATTATAGGGGGGTGTACATACATGGCATGCTCTACCTTTCAAGGTCCCGGCATTCTTTTTTCTACTCTTTCATTTCACGGAAAAGAAAAGGATTTATTAATAATTATGTACATTTCATGACACATACACATTAAGAAAATCCCAGCCTCTTTCCCCCTCCCTTTTGAAGGAGTGACCTTACTTTAGTTAGATTAAGAAGGCTGCGTACAAAGTTTGGCAAGGCTTTAATTTATTCTTATCAAAATTATGTTTCCTCAAAGGCAAACATTATAGTGGGCAAAAAAGAAAGATTTTTTTTTACATTTTTTTTCTTTATTTCACGTATTTATAAAATAATTATTTCAATTTCTTTGGATCACGAGAACATGCTGGCCTTAAGATATGCAGGTCTGTTTTTTGCTTTAACGGGGGTTCTAACTCTGAATTTGTTCTATGAAAATAGTATAAAAAATATGGTTTGTGATATATTAAAAAATACTTTTCCTTCTAATGTTATTTATAATTGGACATATACATAATATCAATTTGTAAATATTTAAAGAAGCTGAATTATATGTAAGTGCGTTTTAAATATGGCCTCTTTAAAGAATATAAAGAGAAAAGAAAAAGAAAAGCGTTTGATATATTTTATCTTGTTGACAAAAGTTGTACATCTTTTGAAAATGCTTATCATTGTAAAGAGATCAAATTTTATTTTGAAAGTTACTTTACAGAAAGAGAAAGAACTTCCGAGACCCTTAAATAGTCTAAAGTTATTGAGCAAAAAAACACATTAACATAAATGATAATGAATTGAGTAAACACATTTAGAATACATTTGAACAATAAAGATTATTATCGTTGTGTTTAACAAAACGTTGGAAAAGGTTCATTATTTTATCCATATTTTATCTGTTGTATTATTGGTGGACATATTTTAATAAAGCATTATGATATAAAAAACATACTCACAGGTCCTCATAATTTCAAACATTGAATGATATACTAAATTGAACTTCATGGTGTTTGTATCATTTGAAAGAAGCATTAATAAAGATTGCGTTGAAATGACCATATATATTTTAAACACTATTGTAATATGATAAAATATATCAATAGAAAAAATTATCGTTCAATGATGTACATAGAATTATGAAGTATATTTAATCTGTCATATAATAATAATGATATTTAAATAATATAATATATAAATAATAATATTAATTGTTTCTTAAGTTATGGTTGTTGAATTCTGTTGGCAGACAATATTTTATATCTACGGGCGCTGTCATATGAATTAATATATATTAGTGATATATATATATATATATATATATATATATATATATATATATATATATATATATATATATATATATATATATATATATATATATATAAGAAGAATCAACGACTCTGCTAGAAGAGATTATGAGTGTGGATATGGAGATGGTATGACGATTTTATTTAAACTATTTTTATCATGTCTGATTTCTTCTCAGAAGAGTATATATAGGTCGGTGATATATGTAGATACAATGTTTGTAAAACATTAAGTCGTATTTGCTTCTTTCACACAAAATGATATCATTTCCACCAAATTTAGCATAGAAATTGCAAATGAAATAAATAGTTTTTACAACATCGTAAAATATTATCTCCATATATAATTTGTCATCTCTCCTAGAAGAGATAAGGATCATAATCTTTACCAGGAGAGTCAACGATTCTACTTGATCTCCATATCTGCTGTGATATATATATATATATATATATATATATATATATATAATATGAAATATAAATTTCAATACATATATTTTCAACAAGAGATTGTGATCTCGCCAACACAAGCTCATAGAAATATTTAATTGACTAACAGTAATTTAGTGAATATAATTGAAAGCAACATGACCCTGTGAAATGCTTTTTGGCATTGAAAGCTTGTGGAGATCTACATGGAGTATCCACTAAAGAAATAGCGAAAAATGGCCGAAGCAAATGATGTGTAATTTTATTTTCAGTCATTCATATTATTTTGTTTCTTTAATAAATATTATAGATATATAATATTATAATACTTTTGTATAAAATAAAGTTTTTAGATTATTATTATTATCATTATAAACCCTCTCTCGGTCCCTGAGGTTGAATAGTTTCTTAATTAATTAAAATAGTTTATATTAGAAAGGATGTAGACAATTTGCTTTCTTAAGGATAATTTTCTCCTTTCCGAGTTGATGTTTACTCCTCAACAGCCGTGAGTGAAGGATTTATATAAATATCAAATTTATTTTTAAATCATTGCCGCTCCTTTTCTTGTAACCAATCACGTACGTGAAAATGATCCCATTTTGCTATTCTTAATAATAACCTAACAATCCCTTTGTTTATTACTAATAAACCCAAAATCATGTATTTACTCACACAAACTCTTTTGTTTTTCTCTCAAGTTGCAAGACGTTTAACCCTCCTTATTTTACAGATGACGGTGAGTGGTAGCGCGAGCAGTCTGTCTTCCTCTCCGCTTATCCCAGACGACGACGATGATGACGATGACTCCCTTGGCCTCATGCCTAACTTCGTGGACCCGGGCCTACTTCCCTTTCAACTCTCCTCCAGCGGATTCCGCAGCAGACGCGAGAGCGCAGAGAGCAGAGACTCCGGATACTACCTCTCCCTACCCGACAGCAGAAGGAACTCCTCACTATCCGTTTCCTCCTCCTCAGACTCCCGACGGGAGTCTGCTGCCTTCTCATTCGACGGATCCTACTTCGATGGGACCGGGAGCTGCACGAGCAGTCGATCCTCTTCCTTCCTCCTCCCCTCCTCCGCAACCTCACCCATCTACCCCCACATCCCCGAGCACGCCCACCGAAGAGAGGAACGCCGAGAGTCCTCAGCCTCTTCCATCACCAGCGACTACTACTACATGGACCTACGAAGGGACTCCGAGGCCGGAGGAGCCTCTGCAGTCACAGCCTCCAACTTCCTATTGTCGCAACAGGACTCCCTCCCTTCCTTCGTTCTCTCCCCGTCCTCACCCACACCAGGCTCAGTCTCCCTCTCAGCCAAGGGCCCCAACTCCATTAGCTCTGGCTGCATCTCAGACTCCGGATCCACCAACTCACTCCTACTCATCGAACCCGATCTGGAGCAACACATGGCCAACATTAGCTTGTCAGTGACCGAGCAGGTTCTCGATTGAACGTACATATACTTGATGTATAATAATAATAGTTCTCTGAGTAGGCTCTTACTTTGCTACTCAATAACTATTTACACACACACACACAAGGAACAACAATGGAAGGAATAGTGACGGATAATTACAATTATTTTAAAAAATGGTTCAAAGCTGCCTTGTATGCAGTGAAGTCTAAACAGGTGACCAATAATGACAATTAGAAGCTGAGCAATCCACAGCAACAAAAAGAAATCCAACCGTTAGAGAAGTGTTTTAAAATCGATGTACCACAAGATACTGTCTGATGTATCCTGGGACACCTAACACTTATATTGTCAGTATCCGCTTTTTCATATTCTCAGTTAGTGGATCAATAAGAAAAAGTTGATGAATACTCATCTCCTGTGTCAGTGTATTTTTTCGCCAATCAACAGCCATGTATCGCTCCGTATTTCAGAATATTCTTATAAGAAGGCATTGCTGTCTTACGAGATGCGATTTTGAGATAGGGTCAATCTATGTAATCAATAGATTTAAAAAAGTTTGATCAAGAAAATGAAGCTTCGTTGTGACTGATCCAAGCGGACAAACAATTGAACAAAATTTATTTGCCTTAAGAAAATCTGATTTAAATACGTGAATGCTTTTAAGGTCTAACATTGATCATTTGCTCAGACCATGGACCATTTATTTGATTATCCTTCTCAAGCAGTGAGGAACACAGGTGAAAATCCCCCACTCATCACCTACGTTATATAATCACAAAAAACTCTTTAGTCTGTCTTTCATCAAGAGCTCCTCAGACACATTTATTATCCTTTAGTTTTTGCCGGTAGGAACGTCCAAATCTGTGTTGATCATTTGATACCTTATGTTTTTAAATCTGTGTCATACTTCTTGATGCGTCCAACATTTATATCTACTATATGCACAGCTGACAATATTGGGATATTTAATTGATGTGGCAAAGCTTGTTTTGACAGCTCTTATTCTCTCTTTGAAACCTCCCTCTCTCTCTCTCCCCCTATCAGAAGGAGTGTTTCCTTGCTTTCAACTGACTCTTTTTATATCGAAAGTCAAAGAATTTATCGACCCATTCAAAAATATAGAGCTTCTTGCAATTGCAAGTCATTTTTATTAGATTTGATTTGGTCCGTAGAATCGGAGCTAAAGTGTAATAAAAGATAATCTTATTGTTTTTATTAAATGCTCTCCAGAATCCGTGTTTTGAGGCTCTGAAGCTGTAAAATTATAGATTTTGTATTCGGGTCCTGGCTGAATATAATACTGATTGAAAATTATAATAAATTGTTCAGCTACTCTATGGAGTTTATTTTCATCTACAAGTAATACCTTATCGGCCGATTACTCATTTGAACAGCTGCTGATTTTTTGTCCTCACAAAACCTCTCTGAATGCGTCCATGACTCTTTTGTACTACAATTAATATACATATATAAAATCTAATAAATTTTCATTTGAATATATACTTTTCAAAGAAACCGAAATGGAAAATAATGAAAGGATTTTAATTATTTGCATAGAATAACTTACTTAAACAGTTAAAAATACGAATTGACTCAATCTTTCATCAAATTCAGCCTTTTGAACAAAAAAATCCACTGCATAGCTGTCAAAACTCCTTTCTTTAAGCCAGCGGTACTCACCCTTGTCCTAATCAGGAGCCATATTGGCAAAAAATATTTATGCAAGAGCCATGTAGCACCACATTATGTAATAATCAGGAAACGACCGGGACACTTTTTTCGCCGGGCCGGGTCTTTAATATATTCGTTCCTTCGGCTTTCTGAAAGTGACGACGTTTTTTTAGAAAATAAATTTTGCTATTAATTTTTTATAAGTTTAAAAATTATATTCTAATAGAAAGAACGTGGTTACTTTTAGAATAACGAAAATACCCGGTCGTTTCCTGGTAATAATGTAATAAATTTTCAGTGGGACTTTAAAAAGCCGCAACTAGTCTTAAAGGAGCCGCATGCGGCTCGCGAACCAAGGGTTGAATATCGCTGCTTTAAGCTAACAACAAAATCTGATTTTTGTCAACCAGCCTCTCAATATTTGTTCCACATATGGACTTATAAACTCCCCCATAAAGGATTTCTCCCCCATTAATATTAATATAATATAGAACCCTCTAACGTATTAGGAAAACTAGGGGACTCTCGATCATCCCCCTTCCCCCCACCCTTTTACAAATCACTTCCTGCGAGTCATCATATCTTTGTTGTCTGTTCTCTCTCTATCTCATTTTTCTCCCAGATCCAGGCGGTCTGTGTCGAGCTGGACTCGAGTCCTTCTTTCTAGCAGCTCCTGATAAAGAGCACCACTCTATTATCTTCACTCAAGAAGCCCTACCAACAGATATAATAGTACCACACTTCATTGTATAAAATTCTAACATAGCCTTTAACTCTCTCTCTCTCTCTGGCTTATAGGTTTTGAATGTAATATGCATTATATTACAACACAAAATTATTGATTCCCTACCACTACATATAATTAATATTGATTGTTCAATCGTCAACTACGCTTAATCTTTTCTTTCAAATCCCTCCCCCCCCCCCCCCAGTGTCGAATATGTATGTTTGCAGCCCCACCCTTCTCCCTCTCGCACCCTACTCTCCTACTCCATCAGCTGACACAAAAACCGCACGCTCAATTTGAAAGCAAGTCATTTGTATTGTTGACCCCCTGATTAGGCACTCATAAAAACATTTGTAAGTGAAGCAATTCCTAAATTACCATAAAAAATTGCATTTGCCATAAATCTTTTTGAATTTCATAAAGAGTAAAAAAATAAATTGTCAACGTCCATTTTATTATTATTATTATTTATTACTCTATATTAACCGAACATCTATTTATACTATGATGTCACACCAGTAAACGGTTTTTCTAATTTAAAAATATTAATTCGGTTAATAATAAAAAACCTATTGTATATTGAAGATGACTTTTTAGAGCCATCTTCAAAGCATCATTGTCTCAAGAGGAATTGACCAAGTTTAAAAAGATCTACTACTACCTCCCTTTGGCCTTCTTTATTGAGCTTAAATGTTACCCTCGAATATAATAACCCTTTGTGGATTACATATACCTATATGTGGTTACAAAATGACCATCTTTTTTGTTTTTAAAAAATATATAAAAACATTCTCATTTAAGTCGTGCGAAACAAATTTTAATTTCTTGTCCCCACGCCCCCACCAATATGCTATTACACCTTATATAATGCACTTTCAATATTTTGACGCCAACCTCTACGCCACCAGATGGGGCTCCTAAGTACTAAGCAGCAAAACATATAAATATATAGAGTCTTGGCCAAATTATGTTTTTTTTCATGCCCAACGGATCAAAATATTTTTGGTAATGTTGATTATAAAAACATTTGCAAATATTGAATTAATCTTAATTTATCAACACATGGTCTTAAATGTATTGATCTTCTCTTATTCTCTAAGCTTCAATATAAGGTCTTATATATAAATATCTTTACCTATACGCCAATTCGTTCCTTGAAGAACAACGATACACTTTAAGATGAACTTTTTGATCCTTTAATACAATTTAATGGAAGTAATGACGTCAGATAAGGCCCCTCATGAAAAGGAGCAAAGGATCCGTCTGACGTCACTCTTGAAAGAGGCGCAAAGATCGCACTCATTCCTTGAGCGAACAAGGAGTCACTTAGTTATATAGAAATATACATACATTGATCCTTGAAGAACAACGATAAATACACATGCCCTTTACCGATATTATAATAACTGGATACTTCATACATAGGTAAAATGATTAATAATACAGAATTAATAATTGATTTGATTTTTTTGGAAACTTGTCATATTGATTATTATTATTATTATTCAAAAACATTTAGTCTATAACATATCACAATTTTAAGCCACTTCTTTAACGCACTACACGGCTGATCTCTCTCCTGGGTAACGTCTTATAATGAACAACCAATCTGATGGATAGTCTACCTTGTTATTCATTTAGCCTTTCTAAAAATAGTAACGTAAGAAGAAGACAATAATACTTGGAGGACATCTTATTTACACATTATTTGCATTTTTATAATTAATATTTTTAGTATTCTCAAATGAAGCCTCTAATTTGTGACAATTTTATTCCTTTATAAATATAATTCAGGTGTACATTATATGAGCACTTCCGTTTTAGATGCCGGAGTCAACGCTAAAGTTTAAAATGAATGCTCAAGAGAAGCCATGTTTAAATAAATGGCATCAAGGATGATTAAATACGTATTGTATCTCAATCATTTTTTTTTAGATAAACCTCACTAAATCTGGTTATAAATCGTCATGTCGGCCTTACGATGTTAAGGGATGAAATTAGAAAAGGAGGAAGCGATGGCACCAAAATAGAGGTTTATTTCTTAGTTCAGTATCCCGTTATTATAAAGGGCCAATGACAATAAAACAATCAATTATATAAATATGTTGATAGTTTATGTTGTTATTGGCGGCGCTCATGTTATTGGTGAACCATCTAGCCTCGTGCTTAGTACTCTGGAATTCACACTGGTCTTCATAGAGGTCCCGATATCCAACTTGCAAGCACTCAACAACAACAACAAAAAAGCTATAAATTCCATCCCTTCCAGAACCTCTCTGTCTGAAAAAAAAAATGTATTGCACACAAGAGCTGAGCTTTGTCATTTTGTTTCTTTTTTTCAAATGTTCTTTTTTAAACATTCTTAACATTATTATTATTATTACTAAATCACCAAAGTCGGATTTATATCATTATATTCTTAAATGTACTGTAAATTTATTCATGAAATGTTTTGTTTTCTCAGAGGGCAGTGAATCATATTTCATATGTCATTATTCCCTGATAATAAAAATCCATTCACCAAGAAGCATTGACGACATTTTTAAAGGTAAGTCTACTTAAAAGGGGGTTTGATTTTAAGGCACTTTATATACAATATTTTTGGGATCATTCCATAGATCATATGGAGGCCCGAAGCAACGTAGTGTTGCCATGAATATATAGGTATTTTTATGTCTCTCCATTGTTGGGGGGAAAACAGCAAAAGAAAGAGGGGAAGAGAGTGTGAGACTTCACATGGAGGGGGATATGAAGTCATAGTACTCCATGTGACGTCATGGAGAAAAGTATATTAGATATGTGACGTGAGAACACTATTTGAATACAGAACGAATATAAGAAAAGGAGAAAAACTATTATATGTATTTTTGGCTATATTTACTTCATACGATGATGCTTCCATTTTGTATGATTTGAAATTATACGTTCTATATACAAAAAACAAAAATACTGACTTTTGATCATATTAGTTGGATGTTTGTAGTTTGTTTTATGTCGATTGTTTATTACAATCAAAGGTTTTTCAATGTGCAATATCCTTCAAAAGATGGAAGGCCGTAATTTGTCGTGGAATCAATACCAAATATTTATGTTAGTATCCCTGCGCATCGACATGAAGCTCCACCAATCACATGCTCCAACAAAACAATGGCTAGAATTATGCTTTGAAGAGAGAGAGAAACAAAAAGAAGGGGGGATATAAATTCAAAACAATACATTTAAAAGGGAGACTACTGCCGACTCTATTTCAATATTAGAAAACGTACATTAACTATGAACAAGGTAATATGATTGGTTAAAAACACAAGAGCGCGCAAGGAGATGCTAATATTCCTGGCCAATTTTTCATTTGATTAGCTTCTTCATCGACAATTATTCCTTAAATATCACATCAATTAGAGGGCTAATTGAAAAAAATTACAAGTAAAAAATGGAGAAGAGTAAATGAAGAATACTATTATAGGTCAGTCTCATTTTCACCAAAAAAAATCCTGTATTCAAATAGTGTTCTCACGTCACATATATGAAGTCTAACTCTCTCTTTCATCACTTCCTTCAATGGAGAGCTAATCCATGTCCCGATACGTTGCATCGGTACTCCTTATTATCTATGGATGATACACATTGTTAATCCATTGTAGGAAGGTAGGCCTTCTTCCTTCATGAGCCCTTTGTGATGTCTATTAAAACCTCACGTCTGATATGTCTCCAGACTATGATCAAGAAGAATACATAAATGTCTTAGGAACGGAAGAGAGGAAAGTAAAGTGGAGGGGACGTATTTGATGAAGGCGTTTGTAAAGAAAAATCACTTAAAAAGATACAAAGATACGCCTTGGCATTCAAACATCATGAGGACCAAGACGAATAAAAAAATATAATTTTGTTATCATCATTTTGGCAAAAGATGATTAACAAAAACAAAACTGACAACTTGGCTGCGATTTAAATTGATTTGGAAGGGGTTTGAAGTTGAATTGATCTTAATATATCCTTCTTTCTTTGGGGTGGTTCATTGATGACCAGTTTTAATCTACTGTTCAGAATGAAAATACATAATTCATCCTCCTTGGAGATTTAAATTTAGTGTTAAAACATAGAAGCGACACATGGGGTTGCATTAAAGAAAACAATAGACGCTCCGCTTCTAAATTCCATGAGATTGTAAACTAAAGAAGTCTCATTGATATTGGAGCTTGATTGAGTAAGGGTCGTGGCCATAATTTTTTATTATAACGGAAGTAATATTGTAAAGAGCTATCGACCCGATTTTATATTTGTAATCCTAGGTTTCCTTTCTAATACCACTTAGTATATAACTCTGTCAGAACTCAAATCCGATCGCAATGCTTTACTAGCTATTCAAAAGAAGTAGGAGAAGGGGAGATGGAAGTCAAATATAAGTTTGTGTCTAATGATAAAATAAGTGTGAAAATTAGGAACATCAACAATGACGCTACAACTTAGATGGCCATGGGTCACATTAAAACCGCATCACATGCTCTTAAGCTCATTTTGGATGGCTCTAAAAAGAGAGCTAATCAGAACAGGAGTTCGATTGAGTGAGGAGAGAAAAAAAGATCATGGATGAAAGGAGCTGATATAAATAACCAAAAAGAAAATGAAAAATATCACAAAACTGGAAAATATAGCACTAGCAAAAACTAAAGGTCATCTAATCAGAGCAGGTCTTTCCCGCATTAATAGTCGTAAGATCTTTTATCGCCAATTTATCAATTCACATATAGGTTATTGGCGTCCAGTAAATTAGTCGTAGGTCTTATTTTCGCGCACACCTTAATCGAACGCTTTTGAGTGTGAGTATTATCAACGCGTTGCTCAATTATCGTTGCTGCTATAAAAATTGCATGTTTAAACGTCGTGAGCTTTATCGTCGCAGGCTTACTTCAATACATTGCTGACTGTAACAAGAAGGGGAAAGAAGAAAAAAGAAAAGGGGGGCACCTGTATATCTATCTATCTATCTATCTATCTATCTATCTATCTATCTATCTATCTATCTATCTATCTATCTATCTATCTATCTATCTATCTATCTATCTATCTATCTATCTATCTATCTATCTATCTATCTATCTATCTATCTATCTATCTATCTATCTATCTATCTATCTATCTATCTATCTATCTATCTATCTATCTATCTATCTATCTCTATCTATCTATCTATCTATCTATCTATCTATCTATCTATCTATCTATCTATCTATCTATCTATCTATCTATCTATCTATCTATCTATCTATCTATCTATCTATCTATCTATCTATCTATCTATCTATCTATCTATCTATCTATCTATCTATCTATCTATCTATCTATCTATCTATCTATCTATCTATCTATCTATCTATCTATCTATCTATCTATCTATCTATCTATCTATCTATCTATCTATCTATCTATCTATCTATCTATCTATCTATCTATCTATCTATCTATCTATCTATCTATCTATCTATCTATCTATCTATCTATCTATCTATCTATCTATCTATCTATCTATCTATCTATCTATCTATCTATCTATCTATCTATCTATCTATCTATCTATCTATATAATAATATACTGACCGTGGTGTTACATCGAATACTTTTAAGAATGATAAGGTCATAAATATAATGGTTTATATACAACCGTATTTTATTTCATTAGTAAGATATGTACATATATGTATGTATTTAGTTTTTCCAATCCCTTGACTCTTATTCCAGAATAACATCAACTTTGTTCTTGGGTCGTATGTTTTTCCAAACCTTGGAAATGGGATTTGATGGTCCCTGATCCTTCATAACCCTCAGCTTCTTCTCAAACTTATTATGAATTATTTCGTCATGGGCCGGGTTGTGACCCGCGAGCTCCATATGCGTATCGATGTGGGGATCATAGTGCTGAAGCACGGAGACGGCCCGAGAGACCCCTACTCCACTGTGACGAATATCGTGCTCACAAAAGTCGGCCCCTAGAATCTCTTCGTACTCGTCCATTCGAATGGGGACAACCAGGTTTACAAGCTGAAATAATGCAAAGGGCATTTTAAATATTGAAAATAAGGAGGGATACATTTTGATCACGTAATTAAGACCGGCTTATCTACATGAATTTGTTAAATGACGATATTCACACATAATAAATTAAGGCTTAATAATATCAGCCAGACCGTAATACATAGTTTGAGAGTGTTTGCTTAAAAGCACTCAATTATTTCAAAGCAAAAATAATGTTCAAAAACTTATAATAAATACAACAAATAAAATAATCAAAGGACCTTTGACTACATTTAAAAGCCTGTCTGTTATGATACTTTGGGTCCAATCGATGACAGGTTAAGTCTTAAGTTTTATTTCTTCTGCATGGGACCCATCTACCACGTGCAAAAATATGCAGTCTAAGAGTAAATATATGCAGTAATAAGGTATTTAGATTTCTGATGAAATCTTTTTTCTTTGAATAAAATGAAAAAAACAAATTTTCATGAATCAAGATGATACCCACGGAATATCATTGGTTCGATTGATTACGTTTAATGCTATAATGCTCATTCATATCCTCACAGATGTAACTCAATAGAACCATATAAGAAACCAAAAAAACACGACTTCGATATACTCACAAATAGAAGTATGTATGTCACAGAAGCAGACCAAAGTACAAGACAGAGCACCATGAGGCTCTGAACTCCCAACAAGTAAAGCCCCCCGCCGTGAAAAAGTCCGTTATACTTGCAATAGGTTCCCACGATGTCTTTTTTGCCAAATAGCCCCACGGCCAGAACGCCCCAGGCCCCTCCAAAGCCATGCACGCTCGTCGCGCCTACTGCGTCGTCTATCTTTAGCTTATTCATGAGGGGCTCTGTACCGATTGCCAGGACAGAACCTACGGCTCCTATGACAAAGGCTTCCCATATCGTCACCACGGCACAGCCCGCTGAGAAAATAAAAGTTGGACTTATTGAGTGGCTCTATATCTTATAGGAGTACAAGCTCCATCATACAAAAAGGCTATAAAAACAATGTTCTTCTAGGTCGTTTGTCGTCATTTCATGATTGTTACTACTCTGGTGTCATTGTAACGAACTGTCAAATAACTACAATATGATGTTTGCTTCATTTTTAGGATGTTAGAAATATCTTTATTAAAATGATATAATTTCCTGTTTCATTATTTAGAAATCTTGCTTACCTGTAATACCCACCAATGATCCCAGGATTCCGTTGATGGTCGCCATAACATCGATCTTCTTATTGTACATGATGAAGGATATGATAATGGCCACGAGACCACCAGAAAAAGAAGATGCCATTGTGGTACACGTAGCCTTTGCTGCAAGACGCCACTTATTGCCCGTCACTCCAAACGTGCTCCCGGAGTTGAAGGCCAGCCAACCCCACCTGCGGCCAGAAATAATACATTAATATTAAAATTTACCTTAATAATTATTGAATAAAAAAAAAGAAGTCACAGTCAAATCCTTGTTAACTGTCGCCGATGTATTGCCGCCAATCGTCAATAGTGGCCAATCGAATTTTCCTATTGATAAAATGGTATAACAATCTTCTGTGTGCAGCGGCCACCAGGTTCACTTTTTATAGTTCTGTTGAGTGGCCGCTAAAGAGTGGATTGAATGTATTTGCAAACAAATAAATAAAACATGGCATTTACTTGTAGAATATATTTGACTCACTAAGATATTGATTAACTCTATGATAGTTCTGGACTCCTATGAAGTAACCTCATATTCGATATCAAACTAAAAATAAAGCCCAATTTATGAATGTACATCATGGAGTTTCAAGCGTGACTCCCTTTTTTGATATTTTTTAAATAATTTCAAACTTTGGATATCTTAAACTTTGCTTATGAAAATGCCCTCTAATACACATCTAAGGGTTCATTCCTAATCTTTTCAATACATTTTGTAAATGAGGACAAAAAACGAAGATATATGAAAAAAAGTGAAACGACTTAAATGCATTTATATTCCATTACTAATTACCTTTTTTGTATTAAGTTATATTTAAACAATATATAGAATGTATAAAATCTTAAGTTGAATAGTTTTAATTTCATACATATTTAAAAAAAGAAAATTCATATTATCTAATGAAATAAACTCAAACAAACTGATTTTTTTTTCTAAATACCAAATCCTACTAGATAATCAGTGAATTTAAAATGGTTGGGCATTTTAAGCTTAAAGTCAATTGAGTGCCATAAGGAGATGTACAGAAAGATGAATAAACTTAACCAAAGTTACAATTTTTTATACATGCAACAAAGTCAGCGATATTGAAGATCCAAAAAAGGAAATGTTTTTTTGTTATATTATTTATTCGCTTAACATCATAATACTTGCAATGTCATTGAAAATCATCATCCTTATGCTTTTTCCAATACATTGCAAAGATTATTCAATATTTTGTACATTCTGGCCATAAGGAATGGAGACACTTGGTTTTATATAATATCTAGGAAAAATATTAAATTGGGAGATCGAATCCATCACTTAATTGACATTTCCTTTTTTCTAAATCCCAACATTGCTTGCGCTAAATGTTGACATATATGTCAGCTTTATTTCCTATGGTTCTAGTAATTTTGCCACTTGACAATTTACCACCGAACTTTCGCCCCGGGTTGTTCGCCACTGGAGTCTTTGCCAACTGGAAGCCTTGCCTCCACAATTGAATAGCCAGTTTAATATTACAATCCAATTATACCTATATGTCTACATAAGTAGGTGTCTTTGGTGAGGAGAGAGCAAACCTTATAAAAACAGTCATGACGTCATACTTTTTATTCATCGATTAGGAATTGCGTTACTGGATGTTCAAACTTCTTTCCTTTCTCCATCTTGCTATTATTAGCATTATGTCAAACTAAACAAATATTCTTATAATTTAGGAAATATAGTAACAGAACAACTATTTTTTAATTCCTTTGCTGTTTAAGATCTTCACGCCTACAAGAAGTGTTCTTATTTATAATTTTGAGGTCCTACTTGCAAGTTTGATTCTCCCCTCATCCTCTTAATATTAACATAATAAAACTAAAAGAAGTTTCTTCCAAATATAAGAAATCAAAGCTCAAGTATATTATTTCTCTCAATCCTTGTTTACAGACCCCAGCTCATTAAGCATCGTTGCATCATCCAACTATTATGAAATTATAGTAATGCGGCGGCAAAACTTGCAGAAATTATTAATAAGAACCTTGGAGACGAGTTGGCTCAGAGAGCAAGAAAAAACTTTAAATAACAAAGGTAATATAGAATGCAAGGAACGTTTATTTCATGTTTTAATGGATAATGAAAAGTCAGTAATCTTCTTCTTATTATTATTATATTTTATGCAGCAATATATTTTTGATCACGTAGTCTTCCCACCGGCAAGCGAGAATAATAATATTTATCAAAGAAACACATTTATTATAATTCCCGCATGCCGGTGTGACGCCATTAAAAATTCCCGGCAAGCGAAAAGCCAG
>CP045901.1:19424487-19449720 GCA_013387185.1 Caligus rogercresseyi
ACAAGACACATCAGTGCATACGAGGATGGCGAAAACCCTAACGAGGCTCACCCTGGCGGAGCTAAAGAACTTTTGCATGGAGTTGAGGTAGTGGAGAGCTTTGAAGAGCTCCAGAGGAAAACGAAAGATCGAGGTCATGTCCCTCATGAAGTACTTCTTGCTCGCTGGCGGCGCAGACCCCAGTCGTTCGTCTTCCAAAATCCCCACGAAGATAATCGTTTACTCCCATCAATCATCGCCCAATAAGCGTCTCACAACCAGCTCCCTTCTCCCTGACGGATCCGAGACGAGGCCACAGGTGGCTGAAATGGAAAGAGGAGTTACCAACTACTATCGTTGCTGGGAGATATCACGGAGGAGAGGAAAAAGGCCCTCTTGTTCCACTGTGCCGGTACGGACGTACAAGAGTGGTATCGAACCTTAATACGAGGTCCAAGAGGATGAAGACGTCTTCACCTCGGCCTTGCGAGCGATAACGGATGCAGGCCGCCCATGGAAGCTATAGAGTTTGAGCGCTTCACTCTCGGGAGATGAAGCAGGAGGTGGGCGAGTCGTTTGATGACTTCCTATCTAAGCTCAGAACTCAAGTACAATTCTGCAAATACATATGCTCCCAACTGCGGCTCCTCCATAGAAGACACCATCCTACGAGGCATCGTGATGCGCAATACTTTTCCCCCGAAACTCAGACAGGTCGCTTTAGAGAGAGGATGCTCAACGAATGGATGCCACTATGTCAATTGTCAGGCACTGGAGTCCTCTCAAGCACAAACCGAGGCCATGCAAAAGGGAAGTGGAGACTAACGCCGTATCTGAATATAAGGGGGGCCAAGGCATTACGCGTTGGTCGAAGCCAACGATAAAAAACACCTTCATCAGACGAAACAAGAAGACGCCTGAAAAAGGAATGCGGCAACTGCGGGGAGCATCACACCGGGTCCAGGTACCAATGCCCAGCGCGAGACAAGACATGTTCCAATTGTGGAAAGTTAAATCACTTCGCGAGGGTGTGTCGCAGCAGAAAATGTCCCACATGATATCGACATCCAAACCACGATGGGGAAGAGAAGCGGGCATTTGCTCGAATGGAGGTTGACGGAAAGATGGTCAAACTGCTCTGTGACATGGGTTCAAACGTTACATCATTCCGTCTTACCTGGTCAATAAACACGCGCCTTTCTCCCACTGGCCCATTATTCGTTTTTGGGGAGGAGAAATCAAGACAATGGGTTCTGTCCGGCTACCAGTTGTTTCGCATGGATCTCAGAGGAAAGTGTGTAACTTTATCGTCACTGAGGTCGACCAACTATCCTAGCGCGCGACAGACTCTTGGGATTTGAGGCATGTCACACTAAACGCTCACCCACTGTCCTTCACGTTTCATCCCCATCGACTACTATTGATATGCTCAAAGGGAGTATGAGGAAACATTCTCTGACACTTCCGGATCAATAAAACTGAGCAACGAAGGTCCACCATCAAAGAAGGGTCACGCCCTAGATTTATCGAAGGTCAGGGACAGGGCGTCCCTCTCACTAAGAGACGCCGTCAAAGCGGAACTTGAGGCCATGATCAAGAGGGCACCGTGGAACGAGTGGAAACCGCAGAATGGGCATACCCCATTGTACTGTGTTAAGCCTGACAACCATGTTTGTATATGTGCTGACTATACTCAAACAATATCCAGGTCGTTGACAAGCAGCTGTATCCGCTTCTTCACCCAGATGATTGTTTACGGGACTCGCAGGAGCACAGTTCTTCTCGAAGTTAGACTTCTGGAAATGCTACGAGCAATAACGAACTGGACGCGATCAAAAAAGCTCTTACAATCCACACAAACCCACATTGGCCTGCTTACTGTACAACGTCCTGCCCTACAGATTATCATCTGCCCCAGCCATTGTCCAAGCTGCACAGAAAAACAGTTCCATGGGATCCCGAACGTCAAAGTCTACATCGACGACCTCCTGATCTACTCAGAAACGAGGAGGAGCATCTTCAAATCCTGGAACGGGTCTTTAAGCGTGTCCGAGACGCTAAGACACGCCTGCAGGAAAGTAAATGTGTATTTTTAGCTGATTCCCTCACTTACCTCGGATACAAAATTTCAAGCAGGGCAAATTCCCAGATTCGGAACTGACGAGACCAATCGTTGACTTTCCCCAGCCAACAAACGCATCGGAAGTTCGATCCTTCCTGGGGCTAGTGCAATTTTATGGTGGCTTCATCCAGAACCTCTCTACTCTTGCTGCACCCTTACACCGCTTATTAAATAAAGACATTGATTTATATGGTCGAACGAAACAGAGTTGAGCTTCGTGGCCATTAAGCATGCCCTCACCGAAGCGCCATGCCTTGCTCACTACAACCTTCGCTGCCCCTCTTCCTAACCACGGATGCCTCACCTGTGGGCCTCGGGGCAGTACTCTCCCAAATGGGGAGTGATGGAGAACACCCTATCGCTTTCGCCTCAAGAAAACTTTCTCCCGCGGAAACAAATTACTCCCAGATCGACAGGGAAGCATCCGCCATAATCTATGGAGTAAACAAGTTTGAGAGGCACCTATTTGGCGTCAATTCGAAATAAAGACGGACCATAAGCCCTTGGAATACATTTTGTCAAGAAACAAGGCTCTTCCATCTGTCATATCCGCTCGCCTGTCCAGATACGCTGTCCGTTTCTCCACGATTGACTACACCATGCGCCACATCCGTGGCCTAGACAACACCACGGCTGACTCTCTTTCAAGGGGTCCATCGATGCCCCTACTATTATAGGGACGAAACCAACCAATTCATTTCCTGCTGCGTGTTGATAGGACTCATACCAACCAACTCGTTGAGGCCGTGGGGAGCGACTCGGAACTCCAAACCGTTATGGAAGCTGCACGGAGCGGGGATTGGTCAGCAGTCTCCAACAAGTCATACAAGTCCAACGCCGCGAACTGTCTATCAACAACGACCTTCTCTTTTGGGGAGCTAGGCTAATCGTTCCAATTCCTCTTCGGAAAAAGTTCTTGGACGAGCTGCATGTAGCTCACACGGGAATAGTGAAGATGAAGTCCGCGGCAAGGAGACGGATCTGGTGGCCGAACATAGATAGCGACATCGAAACTCTCGTCCATACATGTCGCCAATGTCAAGAGGTCGCTGCATCCCACCAGCCAAGTTTGAACGGTTTTGCACCCACTAAACAATGGGATAGAGTCCACCTCGACTACGCCAAAGTTCGAGGTCAAGAAGTACTTATTCTAATAAACGCGGGATCCAAGTGGATCGAAGCCTGTCCTGTTAGCTCCACGTCAACCGAAAAGACACTTCGTCAGCTCTTTTCGTGGTTTGCCCGTTTCGGATTCCCGCGTCACGTCCACACAGATAATGGTACCCAGTTTTCAAGTGAAGCGTTTAAAGATAAAATGAAGAACTGGGGTATCACATTGTCATTCTCGCCCCCTTATCACCCTCAGTCAAACGGCCAGGCCGAACGCGCCGTTTGGATCTTCAAGGACCTCTGCGCAAAGAACCCGGGGACGTCCATCGAGGAACTACTCTTCGCCTACCGGCTCTTCCTTTGGAGGAAGAAAATCTCCATCAGAGCTCCTATTTGGGTGGAACGCGCGTACAAGGCTCGACGGCATGCTACCCAAGCAGTCCCCGGACTTCAAATCATCGACCCCAACGAAGTTAGGACCCGAGTCCAAGGTATGGGCACTTTCCTTCTCCTGCCGTGGTCCAAAGTAGATCAGAGGAACCATCACGGAATGTATGGGCTCATCAGTCCGTAAGGTTTCTGTCGAGGGTGGCTTTAAAAGGCATATCAACCAACTGCGTCAATCTGATACCAGATTAAGTTCCGGTGAGGTGGGTCCAATCTAGGAGCTAAACAAACAAACAACTGCGTCAAGACTATTCTTGAATTAATTGATTAATTAATTAGGGGGTGTTATGTATTGACATCATGACGTCATGTAAGGCCCAGTCCTCTGCATGACGATATTCTATTTCCTTTTTATTGTTATATTAAAATACTACTGTGAATATATTATTAGTCTCCCACGTACACAAGCTGCGGTCGCATCTCACTCACTCCTCCTCATCCATAACCCACAACGGCAACGAGTCTGGATTATATTCATCTTATGTTCTTATAGGTAACAAGACACATCACTGCAGAAAGTGATGGCGATAAGACATCAAGAAAAAAGAAAAATCAT
Source organism: Caligus rogercresseyi (assembly GCA_013387185.1). Taxonomy (NCBI): domain Eukaryota; kingdom Metazoa; phylum Arthropoda; class Copepoda; order Siphonostomatoida; family Caligidae; genus Caligus; species Caligus rogercresseyi. Next base: position 19,428,702 of record CP045901.1, read on the forward strand.
CAAAAGGAATGCAAGCCCTGGTAGGGGAAATTTCTGAAGAACATACCATCTCTTTCTCTTACACCGATGTCGAGAGAGGCAGAATTAAAGTATTCTATGATGCCATAGACAGGTTACTTACTGAATTGAAAGAGATATTTGCAAATGAAGACAATAACATCTTGATATCACTCGCTAATATTCGTCTGTGAGAAGAGGCGAGGAGAGCTTTAAGCTGGTGTCAAACTTTTATAATGTAGATGAAGACCTCCAGATGCCAATTTCAAAGCCACAAATGTAATAGTAAAGTACCTCTGCTCAAACTCCCTCTTTGAAACTTTGCCAAACTTCACTGAGATTTTAAAGACCTTGACAGCAATGCCAGTAATATCATGTTCAGCAGAGATATCTTTTTCTTGTTTGAGAAGACTCAGACCTACCTCAGGTCCACCATGAGCCAGGAAAGGTTCCCTGCTCTAGGACTTCTTTTGCATCGATAGACATTTTGTAAATAAAGTGGATATCGATACTAGAATAGATGAATTTGAGAGACAAAAGGAAAAAATAACATGTTTTCTAGTGTCTTTAATAATATAATGTAATGAATAGTGTGTAACTACAATAAAGAAAATATTAATCTACAAAGCTTTCTTTATTGAATTATTTTTTCACAGATTTAACAGTTCTTGTTAAAATTCTGGCAATTGAATGCTGCCCCCAAGCCAAACACCTCCCCTACACCTATGAATATATGTATATATATATATCAGACTTGTTGATTTATCGTTCATTTGTTATCGCGAACAATGAACGACAAGGAAAATTCCTTATCCTTCGTCGTTCGTTTTTGGCGCAAAAAGAAGATAAAGTTTTTTCATGTGCATGAAAAAAAATCCTTTTTTTCAGAATGCTGAGAAAAAAAATTCTTCCTAAAAAAAAACGTCGTCAAATTTTTCAGAATGACGAACGACAAACGAACGATGAACGACGAACGATTAACGGTTCAATTCAAAAATAACGACAAATGACAACTTTTGGTGAACGACAAACGAACGACGAAGACATTTATCTATCTATATATATATTATATATATATATAATATTTATTTTGAAGAAAGGAAGTATATTATGATTGAATTAAGTCAAGACAGTGAGGTACGCTTTTTTCAATCAATGTTAAAAGACATCCTTTTATGTATAAGCATTGTTTTTTGAATTATTTAATGCTTTAAAAATGCCATTTTTAAGATTCAAATTTAATATCTATCCAGCTTTCACCATCCAAAGCTGAGAAGTTTTGTTGTAAACGATTATATACATTAGGTGGCTCAAAATATCGGGATCATGCAACCTTATATACTATCTCCTGTATCAAGGTATAAACATTATTCAATCGGACTATTGACATTGACTAAAAAGGGCAATGACGACACTATTTAAGTGTACATATAAATATGAAATGTAATCCTTTGTATGGCATTTGCATAATTAAATAACTAGTGATGCATTCGATACGATTCTACATACTACTCACATCCTGAAAGCAATAAAAAAGTTACTTCCTAAGGAGTTCTATGATCCCATCAGAGCTTTATTGTTAAATGATACCTCCTCCTTATCTGTAGGCATATACAATGAATAAAGGTGGTTTTAACGTGTGGAAATTCGATATTACACCATATTGAATATCTGCTAATTCTGGTAATGAACCCGAATCCCACGGTAAACCCGGGGATCATTCAGGGTATGTCTGTAGGATATATATAGTTATTTTGAAGAGGAGTTGTCGTCAGGATTGTCCCACAGCACCTCTATTATTCGCTGCGGGACTAAAAACTCAGTGACAACATCATTAAAAAATATGGAGGCAAACATATTATAGACAGGTATGCGGATGACATATGCTTTTCTTAGAAGATAATTCTGAAAACAACTGTTAAAGTGCATTCAAGTTGTCTTCAAAAAAATTGGCCAAAGATCCGGTTTACAAATAAACGTCAAAAAAACTGTTGCTTTGCCGATTGGAATGCGGTTTCCAGATAAGGATTGTAAGCTCTCTAGCTTAATAATAAAAGAAACCGTGGACATATTAGGTATTACTTGGGGACGTTATGGTCCTACAAGTAATAACTGGTCTACACTTGAAAACTTTGTGGACGGGAAAATTCCTTATTGGAGGAAATTCAATCTACAAAAAGGATTGACCTGTACAATTACTGGATGGTTCCTGCTGTTTTGTATAGATATACAGCCGTTCCTTTGATTGCAGAGAAGGCACTACAGGAGGAAAGTATCTGGCTAAATAATCTCTTTCATCGAATCGACTTACCGACTTTTAAAAGTCCGAAATCAGATTCGGGGGGAGGACTATCCCTGTTATCTAGGATTATTCCTAAAATTATAGGAAAGTTTAATGACCTTTATAAAAACCCAAATTTGGAATGGAGGAAACATATCACTTCTAGCCCGGCCTATAACTGGATTATGTTAGGGACGGACGCAACAAATGAATTCCTAGAAGATTTTTCCACCTCATCAGCTGTGATTCAAGTACAGAAAATTTGTATTTAAACTTCAGAGGGTGGCAAAAGAGCACATAGTCCCCTTCCGTGGCATCTAAGACTGTGTTCTCTCTCTGATAAGTGGAGGTGGAAAGAATTGTCGACAGATACTAAAAAAACTTGGATTTGAAGTTATCGAGAAAGAGTAGAATTTTGAGTTCGATTTCCAAATTTAGCCCTGAAAAACGCTTCTCTGCCCAGTTTCAAATATCCAGGGGTTGTATTTACTTCAACGCTCCATGTGGCAAAATTTATAACTCAATTGTTCATGCCTTTTCGCAATGTCCTGTTCTTAGAATCGTGAGGGACTTTATCAGCCTCAACATTATCTAATCGACGACAAAATATTTCTCCCATTCTTCTTTTCAGTATCACATCTAACCTGTGATCTGCGTCGGAAAAACGAGAGCAATATAGTTTGCTCTATCAAGCTCTTGAAGTTGTGTAGCGGAGCACCTTGCGTCGGAGAAAACAAGAGCAATATAGTTTGCTCTATCAAACTCTTGAAGTTGCGGAGTGGAGCCTTTTGTCGGGAAAACTATCAAAACGAAGGAATTGCGATGTATTCAAATTTCTGCTGCTGTTCGTTATTCTGCACTGGATATCAAGATTCCAGGACGTACTTATTCCCAGTGGAGTTCGCGGGACACTTGGTTCGCTACTTCCCCTCATTCTCGGACAAAACAGTGAATGACCTTAAAAACTCTTACGTATTTATAGAGGTTTTGTTAGAAGACATTTGTGTGATCAATTTGCCTTTTTTATTTATTTGCCAATGTGTAATTTTTGTATCATTTTTACAGCATTGATTTTTACGAATAAAAATATTTTCCTTTTTTACTATTAGAATGTTAGTCTATTGAAATTGACTTTTTATATTTGCGATTTAATTTTAAACTAGAATGTTTTTTTTGTACATTCGTACAACATTTATTCTTGAATGTTACCAAACATCAAAAAAACTTATTCATTACACGTACAAACATAAAATTTTACACAACTAATATTAAACAAAACAAAATCAAACATCATCAACAATTCTATTTACATATTTAAAACATTTTTCGATTTTTAGAATGTTTATTTATGATGATAATATGTAACTTTTAAATAAAATAAGAAAAAAGTGACTTATGAATAAATGTTGCAAAAAAATGATTTACTAAATAAGGCCGAGTAAGAACCACATACGTTTATGTATAACTATATTTATAGTGATATTGATCAGATGTAACCTAGTTATTGTTGTCTATTTTTAAGGAGTCATTATGAATAGAAATAATGATTAGACTGATCTTTGATCATCTGCAAAAGAAACTGAGGGACTTCTCGCCCAGATATCAAATGGTGTGACCTATCCTTGATGAACAAGCGGAAGAGAAATATCAATACCTACTCTGTCTCTCATATTATTTTCAGACTGCTTATTCTAGACCTCTTCAGAAGCATTGGATATGCCAGCTAATGTATCCACTGGACTACAGTGAATGAATAAAACAAAGCGGCTCCTAGTTTTTTTCCTCCAAAACTGCCGAATCTAGATTTTTTTAAAGAAATGCGTCTCGAGAGATTTTTGCAAATGATATCTACTGTTGAGTCGCTGATTATTCTCCGAGCTGTCCCCAAATTCAGAAAGTACGTTGCGTGAAGTTTTTGAAATCAGTTATTACTCTCATACATAAACTATACATAGTTCCCGACTAACCCCTCCATTCTTGGTCAGATTTTTTCAAAACAACAGTTAAACTATTTTCATGAGAGCTAGAGGAACTCATAGCATAAGTCAAAGAATTGGAATCTTTTGAAATGATTTGAGATAAAACATGGAGGAAGAATAATGGATTAAATTTAAGTAGACAATTCAAAAACAACTGATAAATTTTTAAGGAGTCATTATGAATTGAAATAACTGATCCTTGATCCTCTCCAAAAAACTGTGAGACTTCTTGTCCAGCTACCGGATGGTATGATCTATTCTTGATGAACAAGAGGAAGAGAAATATCATAGCTGACTCCGTCTTACATATTTTTTTAAAAGATTCCTTATTCTTGACCTCTGAAGCATTGGATATGGGCAGCTTATATATCCACTGGATATCTACTTGAATATTAAATATTTATTATCCTTGAAAAGTCATCTATTAATTTGGTATTGTTTCTAAACCTCTTGAACTCCCTATAACAAATGAAGAGAGGGAGTCTTCAATAATAGGAATGGAAATCTGGAGCTTAGCCTTGGTGCTTACAGATTCTATGACTGTTTTGGCCGTAAAAAGAGAGAGGGGTACAGAGAGGGATAGAAGGAAAGAGAGAGGGAGAGAGAAAGAAGTTTCTCTCTCACTCTTCCTTTCTCCCTTCATTCATTTACCATATATATATATATATATATATATATATATATATATATAATATATATATATATATCTATATATATATGTGTGTGTGTGTGTGTAGTGATTTGAATTATAACCCATTGCACACGAAAAAATATATGATCATTTGATTATAAGTCTTCTAATATGTCTCGCAAAACATTATAAAACTGAAGACGCTCACGAAACAAAATAAGATAGTTTACAGGTTGTCTTATTTCGTATTTCGTATTTCTTATTGTTCCATGTTTAGCTTTCATTTATCCCTATAGTATTTTATAAATATTACTAAATATATATTTATAAAATTTATTCTAAATTCATTGATGGATTGGTTACCTTACAAAATGACTTTTGTTCAATTGTTTATAATATATTTGAAAGCATTCATGGGGATGCATTTAGCATCTGTTTTCTTAAGACAAGGAATCTTACAAACCCCTGACCCTACAAGAGGTAGTTTTTCCATGAAACGTAAGGAGTTAGAACAATCATATTCCTGGACCCTCAAATAAGTTCTGACACCAGATTAAGTTCCAGTCAAGTTATTCCATTCTTGGAGCTAAAGAGATAAACAAATTCTTTTATATATTTTTAGTGTAAACATAAATAAATTGCCAGATATTGTTTTCAAACAGAAGAGTTTAATTGACGAAAGGTCCTAATATGCTTTAAAAATATCAAAGGGACGCATTTATATATCCATATATTATATGAATTTTACCACCTTTTAATAAAAAATGAAGCAACACATAAGTTAGAAGTCAGAAAACCCCCTTTTGTAAATTACATTATTACAAAAGATAAAAAGTTTATTATTAACCTCCTCTTCACATGGAAATGGACGCCTTTTATCCCTTATGCAAAGGGTACTGATAATCTTATTAACAGTCGTATTTTCCAAGAAGTAAAGGCTTTTTCAATATTATTATTAATATGCATATTTTTTCATTAATCGGTTGGGAAGAAATATAATAATAAATACATGACAGATGGCTGGGGAATTAGTCATTAGGGGGGACTGCCTGCCTCCCTCCCTCCCTCTCTTCCGTGCAGGTACAGGAAGGGATGAGTGAAAGCCATTTAAAAATATCTACCTTTACCTCGGGCAAGCATCCTCAAAGTCCATAAAGATCCTAATCCTCTTATCCTCTATAAAAAGAAGAAGACAATAAGAATCAATGACTCTCTTACCATTTAAATTCTCTCTTCCCCCATCACTCAAATCAAGGACCTGAGCTGCATCCCACATGGACAACAGAGGCGGAGCATCTCCCCGGACTCAAATCCTTTCCAATAGTCTTTTATTCTAATAACGATCCTGACTTGGACCTACGCCCTCCTTGCCGGGAACTTTGTGTCGGAGAGGGATCTCCATGCTCACATCTTTGCGGAGCAAGCTAAAAAGGGCCTACCCTCAGAGGAAGAAATACTAGAACACATCCAAGCTTATTAAGGTCAGTCTACTTATTTTTGGGTGGGGGATGATACATTTATACACATATATTTTTTTTAACTGCTTATACCTTCGAGGGGGGATGCAAAAAGTGTTCTTTTTTGTGCAACGTGATTGGTTGAAAAACTATCACTTCACATCCGGCAGCTGTTGAGGAGTGAACATTAATAACTTAGAGAGAGGAAATTCATCCTAAAACTACTAATTGTCTCTTCTTCAGTGGCTTACATCCATGACGTCATTGGCGAATCCTTTGAAGGGGATCCTCCTCCTATTCCCCCTATTATTGAATAAAAAAGTGTTCTACTCATGAATAAATGAATTTTTATATATATATATATATATATATATATATGTACGGAAGATCAGGGTCAACAAAAAGAAGAAAATTCTTGTCACTCTAATCAATAATGCCATCAAAGGATGAATGAGGCTTGTACCATGGAATGATTGAAAGTATTTGGTGTGATTGTAGAGCACTACTCTCAAAGGAACCCTGCTGATAACAAAGCATATAAAATATATAAGTTATATGAATACATTTGGCGGGTCAGGGATTATTACATAGTAGAAATCACCACAGACCCATCCTTATTGCCCCAAATCAACCCCTTTCAAGGCGGCAACCTGATAAAGTTTTCGGGAATAAAAATCTAATGCTAAAGATGCTTTAGTTTTGGACATGCTAAATGATATTCTGCTGAAAGTCAAAGACATTTTTCTTTCAAAACTTGGGAGACCCTGAAGAATTGGAAGAATTCACAATAGCTCATGGAATTTGGACTCTCCATAATATATGCAATCAAGTTTTTTTAGGATGGAAGGTTTCCATTCCCTTTGTCAAAGTACAAAGTTCCCTCTGTTTCAAATCCTTGTCATTTAGTGAAGTTTTCTCATGACGAAGAGGTGGAAATCAATCAAATAAATATTTAAAATTGCTCGAACACCTAGAAAATGCAGAAAAGGAATCACTGGATCGCTTTCTAAGATATATGATGGCAAAAAAATCGCCGTTGTAAATTACCGCAGATTGCATCAAGTTTTTGATGCCCTGTAATGACTCTGGCTGATTTTAATGTCATTATAAGTTTATATAATTATATGAATCCACCATTCATGCTTTTGTAGAGTGCCAGACCGTTGGGATTCTGATTCGATTTGTAATCCTAAATACGAGATATAAGGTCTTGACTACAATCTTCATGAAATAAAGCCATAAACTTTATAATTTTGAACTCCGAGGCTTTCATTGCGAAAAACCCTACTTCGGAGGACCCTTTTCATCCGTATGAGTGTCCTTCTCAAGGCTGCGGCAAGGTATGGCTCATTGATAGGAATGGAAATATGGAACTTAGCCTTGGTGCTTACAGATTCTATTACTGTTTTTGGCCGTGAAAAAAAGAGAGGGGTAAGGAGAGGGATAGAAGGAAAGAAAAGTTTCTCTCTCACTTTTTTTTCTCACTCTCTTCCCCTCTTTCTCTCTCTCTTTCCTTCTATCCCTCTCTTTACCCCTCTCTCTTTTCACGGCCAAAAACAGTCCTAGAATCTGTAAGCACCCATGTTAAGCTCCAGATTTTCATTCCTAATTATATTGAAGACTCCCTCTTTCATATGCGTTGAAGGAGATTCAGTACTACACATCCCTCAATCAGCCCCGAACAATATTTATATATTTAAATTTTTTATTGGATATTAATATTTTATATATACGTATCTTAAAACCCTTGTGATGTCACATTGAATGATTCAAATAAAATAAATAAAATTGGCGTTGGAGTCGAACTTTGCTATGCAATATCTGTTGGGCATTCGGCTCAAACAGGTATGAATCATTATTTATATAAAATAAGGAGCAAATTACTCACTAAAAGTGTCAAAGATTTAAGAAAATAATCTGGCTTCCTGCAGTAAATGAATAAGGTAAAATCCATGACGATCAGAGGGAAATTGTAAATTTCTGTTTTTCTCCCCAGTTATACATCTGGAAAGCATTGAACATACATACTATGGGTGAGAGCTCCATATCTGTTGTCAGCTGCCAGGATAATTTCACGGAGATCCGGGGACTTAAAAGCTCAGTCGAAGTTAGTTTGCTCGCTATTCTTGAAGCTTTTATATCTTTTTTAGTTACTTTGATTGAAAAAAAAAACCCACTCCATTTAATGTAATTCGTTGATGAAGGCCAAATATGGAAATCAAATAAAATTTCGTCCAATATTACATATAACATAGAGGGAAAACTTTACGTGATGTAAGAAATTATTTTCAGATTAGGACTCAGTGAATTCAAATTAGGTAGAATTAGTTATTTTTTGTAAAAATCATTAAAAGTTTCAAATTTGTTAATTAGCTAACGTGTTGATTTTAATTTAAAAAAACGTTTTTATTAATTTCTTTAACCACAATTTTTAGCTTCTTGATATCGATATTTAATTAATTTCATGGAATTAAAAATAAAAGAGAAAAAAAACATTTGCTTGCCATCATTGAAAGTTTAATTTTGTTGCTAAATATCAGGAATATTTTGGGGCTTCCACTTGATATTTTTCGTTACTCCATTGATGATAATATGTTTATCAAAGTTTATTCTAGAACGGGGTGTTTTTGAATAAGATACTACAAATATGAGTGTCATCGTCAAGAATGTTTTTGACTTCATTGATGTTTTCCTCAGTTCTTTGGAGCGTGGGCTTCCGAATCTGTTTTCTCTCTGTCCAGCCCATTTCTGCCATCCCTGATGTCTTTGAAGACCTTCTTTAAATGACTTTGTGGAGGCTTGGCTTGTTTCCGTAGATGGCTTTGAGAGAGTCAAAGGCCTCGGAGATGGAAAGGCCTGCATTGAAGGCGTCCACAATGACGTTTCTTGGAGCCGGCATTTTGTAACAAAATTTCAAGCAACTTTTTCGGCTGGTGATTGTGGACATGCTTTATCTTCCCCTCCCTCTCTCCCTTCATGTTAGCAAATAACAACCTTAAGAGATTAAACACTAACCCTTCTTTCTCAGAGGTTTCGTATTGGATTAAATAAATTTTCCGTATATCAAGCCATTGGGAGCGACAATGGTCGCGAACGAATTAATGGAACACCCCTCGTATATATATATATATATATATATATATATATATATATATATATATATATATATATATATATATATATATATGTCGCAGTAGAGATGGAGATCCAGTAGAGTCGTCCTGGTAGAGATCACGATCGTATCCTCTCAAGGAGTGACTACGATTTTTATCAGAAGAATCAACGACTCTGCTATAAGATATTAGGAGTTATATCTCTTAAAAGGGATGAGGACTTAAATATGGAGTTGGTATGAGGATGTTATTACCTCCGCAGAAGGAGGTATTGTTTTCACTGGCGTTGGTTTGTTGATTGGTTTTGTTTTTTGTCAGCAGGATAACTCAAAAAGTGCAAAACGGATTCGGATGAAATTTTGTGCAGTTGTTGGAAATACCAAAAGGAACAAGTGATTAAATTTTGGCATCTCTGAGTGCTTCTTTAAGATGCAAAATGAGCTAAATACTAATAAATATTTCAAGTTAGCCTACTCTGCCAATTGATGTCGCTGTGCTGTGCTCTCAAAGAGGAGAGCACAGCACAGCGACATCTATTGGCAAATGACAAAACGACCAAGTGATTGATTTGGTGGGGATCGGCGGAGGTTTGCACTCTCTGAGTCCTCTAGTTAAAACTATTTTAGTTATGTCCGATTTCTTCTCAGATGAGTATCAAATTGTTATTAATATATAAAACATAGATACAATGTAAGTAAAACATTGCGTCGCATTTGCTTTCTTGAACACACAAATGAAATAATTTCCACATAATATATAAAATAGAAGTAGAAATAAATAGTTTTTAAAACATCGTAAAATATTATCGCCAATTTAAGTCGTCATCTCTCCTAGAAGAGATGAGGATCGTAATCTCTACCAGGAGAGTCAACGATTCTACTGTATCTCCATCTCGGCTGCGATATATATATATATATATATATATCTATATATATTACTTTTCTTTATTTCTATCGCTGTCTTTCCCCAACAATGGAAAGCTAACAAATATTTTGATATTCAGCACCTCCACAGTTTACTTCTGCACTCAATATTATCTATGGTGTTTATAGAATATCTTAAATCAAACTTTATTTACAGCAAAAATGGAGAAGTCCTTAGCTATCATCTCATCCGATATGGAAAATCCTCCATCCCTTGAAGAGGCAGAAGATAGTAAAGAACCCAAGGTGAGGAGAAAGAAGAAAAAATCCGCACCTTTGCCTCCACTCAAAACATTCACAATTCAAGAAAATGAGGAAATCGACCTTCAACACCCCAAACACTCTAATGAGGAAAAACCACTCAAAAGACTAAAAAAGAAGAAAAAGAAAACACTTGAAGAGGATTCCAAGGAGGTCGGAAGGGGAGGGAGAAACAGCAGTCGTAAGAAGGACAGCATACTTAATAAGTTTGGAAGGCGATCCACCTCCATTGAGAGTCGAAGGTCAGACTCTGGAGTCATCGGTAAACAGCTTCGAACACAAACTTCACGCTACGAGGATCGCTTCCGCAACGAAGACAAATCCACGGAAGAGGCCTTTATTCGTCACATTGAGAAACATAAGGACGAATTTGAAAGGAAGCGAAGTGGTACTCCAAGAGTCTCTCGGGATGATGCCTACGATTTCTTTACAAAGATTATTCCGCAAGAAGAAAGTCTTCACCTCCCTTCCTCAATAAATGAGGATCCTGCAAATGATTTGGAGGAAGATAAATCCACGGATGATGCGGAATCCTCCAAAGTCATGGTTAGAGACATCCTTGGAGATAAGTTCGGCCAAGCCGAAACTGTTTTAACAAGTAAGTGAAATTATATTCTTTTGTGCCTTTGTACAGCTTGGTTTCTTGTCTTTTTTCAGAGAGAGAGAGGAGAGAGAGAGAGGGAGAGGAGAGGGAGGGAGAGGGAGGGAGAGGAGAGGGAGGGAGAGAGAGGGAGAGAGAGAGGGAGAAGGAGAGAGAGGGAGAATGAGAGAGGGAGAGAGAGAGGAGAAAGAAGGGGAAGACTTTTGTTATGAAGTTTACTGTCACAGAAATAATAAAGTTTGTTATATATTTTTTTTTGTTGACAAATACAAAGATCCTCTTTATTGTAGATATAGAAAGAAAACAAAAAACCTATTAAGCCGTCTTAAAAAATGTTCCTCTTATTGGTAATGAGTTCATCAAAAATAAAACCTGACAAGAATTCATCATTTTATCTTGGTCCCTTGCTTGCACACTTGTCTCACAACCTCTCCCACCATTACATCTAGGTTAACTTTCTGCAATATTAGTCACTCTCTATTCTCTTTAGAATTTATAATCATATTCTGCATAATATTATTATGCATTTTTAATTGTAGTAATTTATGTTTTAATATTTATATAAACATAAATACATTTCTCCTGACTCAGTATTCAAAATAGGTTCAAAAAGTGACTGAAGCCGTCTGGGGATATTTGTCCTTGTGTTTCAATTTCCGTTTCAAACCAATATACACCAATTCTATAACCTAATTCATTTTATTTAAAAGATGACCCAAAATACATTTTGAATGCCATTTCTCTCGAATTCCAATATGTAAGCTGACAAGTAAGCTTTTTCTCGAACCGCATTGGTTCAAAGAACAGGTACATATCAATTTGTAGCAGATTATATCTGTCTCTCTGCTCCTATCTGTCTCTCTCTTTCTCTCCTTTTCTTATATAAATACGTCACCAGATGCTTTGGATATAAATAATTCCCTTTTAATAAAATGCATCTTTGTTCACATCAATTAATATTTTTTTAATATGTATTTCAAGACACTCTTTAAAAAATATTAAATTTTATGATGTAAGATACGAGTGAGAAAGGAGTTAACAATAAAATAATGGTGGGGTATTAATAGCTTCATAAAAAACAGGTAAGTGCAGTAATATTATAAAACATATTAGACAGTTAATATAAAAAACAGAAAACTCTTAAAACTGGAATCAATTCGTTTCTAACCCTTTTGTTTACATATTGAGAGAAAATAATTTGTCTTCATTCAAATCCACACATGAGATCCCTTATCTTTTTGAATATTGTATCTTTACTCCTTATATATAATACACGACTGAGTTGGTGATTGTATTTAATACCTTGTCTGTATTTACAAGTGACGTTAGAGAGATCATAGGTTAGTATGTTTCTCTAAGTTCAATATTTAAATATTCAAGCCAGACGTTGAATGGCAAACCGTTCAGTTAATATATGCTCAGTCCCCAAACCATAACTCACTTTATCTCTGACGTGACAAATGAATACTCCATAAAAATAATCCATGAATACTCCATCAAATGTCATCTTATATATATATATATATAATTTTTTTGTTTATGTCCTGGATCCTTAATTTACAGTTTTCTTGCTAAATTAATCCTTGTTTGTACCGCAATGACGAAATATTTAAAAACTTCTTCTAATATATGTACGCCTTTGTCATATATCCTTGAACAAATTATTTCACTACATCCGATCTTAACTCTTAACTTTCTTTTAATGAATATGGCATATTATAAGAGTTTAATTTGTTGTAATTTATATAAGCCATTCTTCCTTAATTGAATTACTTAATGATAGCATTAATTACGAAGTATCCATTATGACAAGAGTTGTCAGTTCAATTATTCTCATGCATTAGTTAAGTCCTTACCAAAGACATTGAAGTGGGTAATTCTTATGAGAGGTGTTGCAATTTAATACGTTCAATTACTTTGTACGTGTGATATAAAAGTTTGTCTTATCTCTTATTGAAACAATATTTACAAACATCTATCTTTTTATCATGTACTTTACATGAATATATTTTGAATATTTAAATATTTGAAGGTTGATAACATGGGTCAATAACATACATACATACATATCTTGGGCAAGTCCCATTGATTAAGAAATTATAATTGCTTATTGTATGGAGTAAGACCCACCAAGTCCAAGTCTTGCCTCAATATTTTTTTTACTGTGGTTCCATTTTTTAACCCTTTTGATTTTTCTTATTATTCTCAATTTCTTGAGAATTACATCTTTACGTGTAATAATTATTTTTTAAATTTATAAACAAAAGTATTTGTAGCCAAAAAAATAAAAGCAACTTCAATATTCAAATTGACTAATACTCTAATGTCTTTTTATTAATCTAAGAGACTAAAAATGATGTCATACATCAATTAAAAATGCTTGAAAATACCTAAAATATAATTGTCCGATCCAAACATGAAGATGCACCAAATGTTTTTTATCAGCGGACTCCAAAACAACACGACTTCTATGCAACATTTGTAAATTCCTTAAAAAAACTTTCACTTTGTATCATGGAAAATATTTTTTAAAGATGATAAAAAGTGCAAGGTTTTAGTTTAAGAAACTGCTAATATTTAATAGAGCTAAAATTGCCTTAACCAACATCGAGATGTAAAGTATTTCTCAAGCTCTTTTTGAGATCCTGATGTCCTTATGTCAATATGAATGACATTATACCTATAATGATTGTTTGACATACAACAAATTCCATTTCAGGCCCAGAGAAGCGGCAGCCCGCTCCGGATCTCCAAAGCTGTGGTCTATACATTCCACTAACGCACAAAGTACCGTTGGAGAGCAAGCTTGACGAAAACAAGGAGCCCTTCTTCCCAGAAGAAGATGGAATATACATTGGAACCCGACCTGTCACCGTGTCTCGGAATCAGAATAAACTTGAGACGAGGTAATTAATACTGATTCCTATCTATAAGTATATTATGTTGCCAACAATGCTCAAATAAGCCCACTTGGCTATTGAAATAAATAAAAATAAACCCAACTATAGATATCGATTAATTCTGCCAATAGCCATTGCCTCACTCCAAGCATCAGATATTCTATGGCTTTCTCTGTCCAGTCCTTGTTGGAGAGGTTGACAGCCGATAAGCAGTTGGTTGAAGAAGGGTTTCTTGTGGCACTGTTGTGTGTTAAACTTGTTAAGAGGGTACTACAGATTAACTATCTTTCAAGCGACCATGGCAGTCTGATTTTTACTAAGATCTCGTAAAGCCAGCTGCCATGTGTTCATAAAACCTGGGTAAAATTTAGAATGGGGTCAAATTGACCCCCTGGCCGTTCTAGTGTTAAATATTTAAAAAAATCACAGTAAGCACAGCTTTATCATGAATTAAAATCACCATGTCAATCCAATTAGCTTATATATTTAATAAAGTTGTGCCCAGAGGTATTTCTGTCTTTATTTTTGTTTCTGGGGTCTTTGGGAAATATGATCAAGTGAGCCAAAAATATCAAATAATTCATTTAATGAGCTATAATACCGGAGCAGTTATTTATTTAGTCTTCATTTCAAACAATAAAGTTTTCACAATACCATACCAAAGATTTTATTCCTTATATAGTGGCTGCATATCAAGCGGGCAAATAATTTTATTATGAATAAAGTACAATATTATTATTAATCTAGGACTTTTCACATTTGTAAAAAGACCAAGACCTATAAGGGATATATATATATATATAATTTTATAAAAAGGGCAAGAAATCAAACAGGCATGCTTTATATCTATCATTAATATCATGCTTGGATTTAATAATGTTAATAGACCTTGAATAAGACTCTCACTTATCGAGAGGCAAACCTGAGAACGTTTAAGTTCATTAGAAAGTTTAGATCGAACCCTTAACTCAAATGCATATTTATATAAATAATGAGAAATATGTAGGCCTTCAAAACAAAGTTGATTACTAAATTTTGACCGGAATTAGACTTGAAGTTTCTCTTTTAATCCGAAGAGATTAACTATTGTTATTTTTAGATTCATTTGTGAAAAACGAAAAATCAAATCAACCTCAAGAAATTCTTCGACCTCGTCACTTATAACTCTACACTTATAACCACAGAATCATAGCCGAGAAGAAAGGTTCTCTCTGGTTCGGCCCTGATGGAAAGCTCATTTCGAACTATGAATCTATTCAGGTACGATCCTGTAGGCCACCTGTCGTTGAAGACTGGGACACCACCCCCACCTTCTACGCTCGCCCACAATCCCCAACTTCCTTCTACCCGCCTTTCAAACAGAAGCAGGGATCCCCGGCCTGCTTCAACTGCCAGCTGGACATTGACGTTTCCTCAGTGGTCTTTATCCATCACCATCTCTTTTCCATTGAGCATTTCCTCACCAAGGAAATTACCAAATTCTACGAGGACTATCAGAGAAACCTCGCCAAACGGAGTGAGGCCGCCTATGAGCGGAAGCTGGAGGTTCTATACGCCACCCTGGATCAAATCAGGGATGAAACCCAGACTGAGGAATCTGATAATAATGTCTTAGAGTTCAAGGTAATATTTAAAAAAAATCATAATTACGAACCTTTACGATGGCTAAAGACAAGGATATATATTTTTCACTGTATCCAACTTATGCTATTTAGTTTTGATAGAGATGAGTACACTAATCAAAATAGGGGGGAGCGTGTTAGCCCAGAGAAGAGAGTGCGTTATCGGTGTGTAAGTTCGCATCGATGCACCACATTGAAAAGAGTATTCTAGGCTCGATTGAGTAATTTTAATGCTATAATGCATCTTCATACCCTCACAAATATTACTCAATCAAACCAAATTAGCAAAAAACAAAGGATAAACGAATATATATTAAAAAATGAAACCTCCAAAATTGATATATAACGAAATATGCAAATACACATGAAATATCCCTTTCTAAAAAGGAAATGCATAAACTTTAGATATAGAAAAAAGTAAAAGAAAGTCGCCAGGAAATCATTTACGGTGTTCGAAAAGGGCGTGTGAAAAGGAAAAAGAGCACGTACACGTTAGGTACAATAAAATGCGCGCCGGTCTACTGTCCCCTTCTTTTCTATATTTGTCGATCAGCCAAGAATGAGCAAAATATGCGTTAAAATGGTAGAAAAAAGCAAAATATGGAAAAATATTCTTAATATATAAAAAAACTAGAAAATGGAAAAATATGTTAATCATGTTAATAAACGTATTCTGGTTTCAGACTTTTTAAAGCATATTTTTGTCCAGCCCTATTCATAGTATTATACAGCCCATTATTGACCTTAATAAACCACAATTACGTGTCTACATAAATACCTATCGAATTTTTTCATCTTGAATAGGAGCGTCGTATCAAGACCTATAAGTTAGAAGTGGCTTCCATTCGTCAGAGCCGTGATTCCACTGAAGCAACTGAGCGGGAGCTCATTAAAACTATTTTAACTCTTTGGAAAAACCTTCGTGACTTTCGAAAGAAGCAGGCCTATTCTCTCACCAACCATAGGATCATCATACACAAGGAAAAACCCTCGGATCCAGATGAGGAGCTTCGTCGATGGAGTGCTGAGATACAAAGGCAGGTGGAGGATTTACACTCGGAATTCCTGGCCAAGAAAAGGAACAGGAGATAGAGTTTGATGTTAAGATGAGCGAATGGAAAACCATGCATGGTAAGTTGACAAATTATATATCAACAAGATCTTTACAGGAAAAACAGTATTATTAAATTCTTTTAGCTATCAATGGTAAGATATTTCGCATGACATTTTCAAATGAAACCTAGCCAGTCAAGAAGTGTTCAACCAACTTGATAAACCAATTAATCGGATCGCACATACAGATGACCTAGCACTATACGCTAGGGCTGGGGATCGCCAAACTTTGCTGCTGCTAATCCATAAAAGTCTAAATAAATTTTCATGTTTGTCGAAAAGTAGGATTACTATCTTCAGTGGTAATAAATCCAAGCTGTTTACGAAAAAAGGGAAAGGCCCGAAACTCACTCTTCATATGAATATTACAGAGATCGAAAAAGTTAAAACTTTTAAGTATCTCGGAATTGTATTTGGTGACGGATTAAATTGTAAAGACCACATGAAATATGTGGTTCCTTAAGCGAAAAGAAGCCTTTTTCCCCTAAAGGTGTTGATTATATTGGAGTCCTATTGAAGGTGTAATGTTCAAATGGATATCAATGTAAATGTATTAGACCAGTCCTATTCTAGGTTATAGTATTACACCTAATAGTGATATTTCACCATACTTTTATTTCTGTATGAAGACTTTGTTTACGATTTATATAATTTATGTAAAGATAAAATGTCTTGGTGAATTAATTTTATTTTGTGTGCCTTGGTAAAGAAAAAAAGTAAAAGGCTGACTGTTTTTTTATAAATCGAGAGCTCCCAACATTTTCTTCCTCTCCGAATCGGCCTGAAAAAATTCAAAAAATCTATTAGAATAATTATTTTGAATAAAGATAATAAGTAATAACTAATCTAGTATTTGTAATTGCTCGAGTTCTACAAATAAAATTCCACTCTTCAAAATGATACTTTTAAAATCTGTTTGCGTAGAAATATTTTTTTAGGGAGGCATTCATTATTTCATTGACTCTTATGCTTTTCAGCTAACCGGAGGGAAGCACTTAAGCGACAAAAGCAGCGGGAAAAGGACTCTAGCGAGGGCTTTGGATCTGCAGAGCTTGCCGACATCGCTGCCGACGAGAGGCTTTTATCCCTTCCGGAGCCAGAGAAACCAAGGCCACTTCATGACTTTGACCGGTCCTCAGTGATGAAGAGCGTTGAAGACAATGCGCTACGATGCCGCAAGCCTCCGGGAGAGTCCGGCTCTACCTTGAGTTGACCTGGAATTCTTCCGGGGGAAGCACGGCCACCATAGGTAAGGAAAATGGTGTCCACGATAATCGAGAAAAGAGTCGAAGAGCTGCAATATCCAAAACGAAGCTCTGGGTTAAGGTTTTCATTAATGGAAAGGAGGCCTGCCACTCTTCGCCAGCGAGTCTGAGCCAGGATTTTACATGTCAAATTGGAAGGATTTTCCCGATTCAAATACTTCAATGGCCTGAAACAATCAAGTTAAAGGTAAGCTTGTTTACATGCCCTAAGAGTTTAAAAGTAACATGAAGCAAATTATCGTGATAAAACTGTCTGCCATGGCTGCTTGAGCAGCAATTAAAATGAAAGATTGCCATTTGGCAAGAAAATTTGCAGACTATGACTATAGAGATATAAAGACATAGAGAGTTTATTGGATTCTTCAGAAAAATACGTCATTGTGTCCAATATAAACAAATTTTGCTATCTTTATGATCAACTTACGATGACTTAGTACATATAACTTTGTTTATATTGGACACAGGCGACAGCTGAACGATGTTTCTCTGCTATCTGAGGGAATAAGCTCTCTATATCTTGTTATGTCTATGACTATGACGCGGGCAGTGCCTCAAAAAGGGCTTCTGAATTATCAAAAGGAATAAAACTATGCAGAATTTTCAAATAATATGTGTGGCGACTCTGTTCTATAGCCATGGCATAAAGCGAACAAAATGGACCGTGAAACGAAGAAAATTGTTGCTCGTAGTGCTATGCAAGACCAAGGAAAAGGATAAACTAAAGCATTTAACACATAAAATCCAATTTATGTAAAAACATCGTTATAGATTGTTAGTTTCAAAATAATTAACGAATGATAATAATAATAATAATAATTTGTATACAACATCCAACTAGATTATTGTGATCGTTTTTAGTATCTTTCTAATACAGCTTTGCGCTATTCAATAATACATTTCTATTTCACATTGACGCTCTGAATCAGGAATATGAACCACACATGTGTATGATTCTCTTTAATTATGTAGTCTGAGTTGAATTATTTTTTATTCTCATAAAAATACTATAAAAAATACTATTTAGTATTGTATTTTATTTCAAGGAGATTGGTAATATTTTAAGTTTGCACTAGTTTTCTGAGCAGAATAACTTTTTTCATTTCCTCGCTTTACACAGTATTTTAAGAATTTAATAAATTATTTTTTTGGATATTTCCCCAATCTTTACTTAGGTGATTTTTGTGTATTGCAATAGATGAATATACAATGTAGTCTTAAATTAAAACTTTAAATAAGATTAAAACAGTTTTAGAGTAAAATATATATGAGACGTAAAATATATATGAGAAAAAAGGACATTCGGTTTCAATATATATGAAATATTTTTAACAAAGCTCCTTGTAAATTATATACCTATAATTCTTGAATAACCTCAAAGCCTTTCATTTTGTATTTAGGGCTCGCGTGAGCAAAAATGCAAAGGAATCAACATGTTTCTTTTTTAATAGAAGTGCCAAAACAACAAAGTTACAACTTTTTGATATTTATTTATTTTCGATAAAGTTATTTTCAAACTATTCTTGATTGTTCTTTTAAAAGTGATTTTATTACCTCCGCCGAAGGAGGTATTGTTTTCATTGGCGTTTGTTGGTTGGTTTGTTTGTTGTCAGCAGGATAACTCAAAAAGTGCGGAACGGATTCGGATAAAACTTTGTGGATTTGTTGGAAATGTCAAAAGGAACAAGTGATTAAATTTTGGCATCTCTGAGTGCTTCTTTTAGATGCAAAATGAGCTAAATACTAATAAATATTTCAAGTTAGCCTACTCTGCCAATAGATGTCGCTGTGCTGTGTTCTCCTCTTTGATGACGTCAGTTTCTTTTTCTTTCCATGTACCTCTAGAGTGTAAATAAAGGGAATATGTAATTGGATGATTTATTATTATTTATATAAAAAATTATAACACAAGCACCGTTCCTAGTTTTGTCAAACACCAATATGAACTAAGCTGAATTTTAAATATTTCATAATAAAATAATCCATTGTTTTTGTGGTTTGATGAGTTTGAACGGTATTGTGATGAATTATGGATATTGTTTTTAGGCACATACTTTGAATACTTAGACCTTGATGTACACTATTTAAAAAAGTATAATTAATTTCAATAGAGATAATAATATTTCAATCAAATAAATAACAAAATAATACTTTATTCCAAACTATCATTATATTATTGTAAATATGAAATGCACAAACTCATAAAATATATATTTATTTTTTTAAAATAAGCATTAAGACATCATCAAACTCTAAAGTAAAGTAACTCAGGGTGACAATTATGTGGATATGTTTTTACTGTTACAATGTTATAAGGCATAAATTTAATATATTACTCGATTCTTATTGAATAAATATGATATATCCCAAAGCCGACTATTAATCCTCTAGAGAAATCATATTTCAAATCAGAATATCAAAACCTTAAAAATCAAGAAAGAAACGTGAACCCCTAAAGCTTTAGTTATCAGTTTAATATTATAGTTTTAAATTCAAGGGCTTTGAACAAACTTTATTTCCAAGTTTAATATATTTAGTTGTAGGGAGATCCAGGGAGTGTCTATAAACAAAGAGTGATGAACAAGGAATGATTGACTTGCCCCTTCCTTTATCTAATTTGAATATTTAGTTACATATTAGTTGATTATCTCTTTGATAAAAAAAAGAAAGGAAAACGCTTGTTACCCCATCTGGTAATGTATGTATTAATATTGTTGATATATGAGAAAAGGATGGAAAACAGAGGAGAGAGAGAGACAGAGCTGTCGCACCACATCCATTTATAAAAATATGCTATAAACATTGAAAAGTTCCCAATGAACTCCTTCCGTTAAAGGCAGTGACGGCCTCAATAAAAGTGGACCATATCTATAATCTGG
>CP045901.1:19449820-19464231 GCA_013387185.1 Caligus rogercresseyi
AGAGAAAAGTTGAAATTTCATAGCCTTTCACCTTCCTCAAAGCGTTCTTGACCTAAGCTGAGGGTTTTAATTATCTTAATTATAATAGTTGTCTAAGGGTAGATGAACACTATTTCATTATTTGATTTGTGCCTGTTAAAGTTACTTTATTCAGTTAAACTATTGGTTTTGTGTACATGCAACTATAGATAATGGTCGATATTAGGATATCAAGTCATTTATAATTAATATTTTCGAAATGTTATACAAATCAAATTACTAAGCATTTTTCAATCCTACAAATATATATATATATCAGACGTGTTGACGTTCGCAAAAAATTGTCATTTGCCAAAAAGCTAACGTTCGTCGTTCATTGTCAATTTTATCGTCGTTCATCATTCGTTTGTCGTTCGTCATTCTTAAAAAATTGACGACTTTTTTTAGGAGAATTTTTTTTCTCGATATTCTGAAAAAAATGATGAGGTTTTTTTAGAAAGGAAATTTTTCTATAAAAAATATAAATCTCTGTCTTTTTTTGACGCCAAAACGAAGACAAACGATTGGAATTTTTTGTTCAAAAAGTTTTTGTGGCTTTCGTCGTTCATCGTTCGCGAACGACGAAATATTACAAATGAACGACAAATCAACAAGTCGGATATATATATTTATGTATAAATAAATATATATATATAATTAGTATTGCCTTAGTGATAAATCAAGAATCAAGTACTGAATTCCGGTTTTCTCAGTAAACATTAAAAATAAGTAATATATATATATATATATATGTGTGTATATATATATATAGTTATATAATCTTGAACTATATAAATAAATGATATATACTTTTTTGTTGTTGAATAAACAATAAATTATGTTATTTTCAGATATATGAAGGGACTCTTCTTAAGAGCATGCTCTTGGCAGATGTTTCCATTCCTCTATGTGAGCCTTCAGTCACCCTAGACTCTAGTCAAGTGGAAGCCATTCATTTTAAAAGTGACTCTACCATTTCTCATGACCATTTGGGTAAGTTCTAATGTCTTTTATCCATGCAGGCACGTGCGCTCAGACTTTAAAAAGGGGGGCGCTGACGTCAGAATGAGATTAACATGAATGAATTCCTACAGTAAGAGTCCGGTAAATCTGAATGAGTTCTCCTCCACTGTCTCAATGCACGATCCTGTTTATAGTTATCAAACCTCTCCTTAGCGGTCATTCAAGGTGACCCGTTAGAGACTGGTGACCGTTAGTCACAGATGGTTTTGATTTTGTTTCTTCTTTGTGTGGCTGCTATGGACCATTGACCGCTAACACAGGTCTGACAAAGTTTTGAATTGCATACTTAGTTATTCAAAAACCTTCTTCATTCGAAGATATGCTAACAATATTTTTTTTCTATTATGATTGTATAATATTGCAGAATTATAACATTGAAATATGAAAGTAATTCATAATATGTTCTATTATTTTAATAATTCTCTTAATAAATTATATTCCTTTAATAAATTATATTCCTTTAATAAATTATATTCTATTCTGCTCCTATCTGTTAAATGTTTGCAATTTAAATCGATCACAAGTATAATGTCGCATCTCACTAAGTTGAATTTTTGTTTTATCTACATTAAGTCACAGGCTCGTTAAAATAGGAACATGATATAATAAAAAATGGCCGTTCGGCGCGTATTTCAAATAGTGCAAGTGTCAACCCATAAATTTCATTTGTCAGAACCTTGTTTGAGAGGTGGTTTACATAAAATACATTTTCTGTGGGATCTCAATGGGATCATCGCCAAACAGGTTTCCAATTACAAGAATGTTGAAAATTTTATTACATTCTTTCATGCTATTTTTTACACTTTCAAAATATTTTTGTTTGATTTTCAATCATTTAATGACGTAAACAAACCCACAGTTTTTCTAGTTCTTGTATTCCTGAAAAATCACTATATAGATATTGAAGTACTTTAGACATAAAATATTATTTTATTTTGGATAAAACTTTCCACTTTCATGGGTGAATTATTTATTTATTTAGGCCTTGGCTCTTCAGTGGACTTTTCTATTAATACCGACGGGAGTGAGATAGTCTCTCGTAAAACCAATGGCATTATTCATGTTCGAGTAGGCTGGGGGAAATCCCCATCCACTGGTGAGGCTTTATGCCCTCCATCTTCCCTTTGGAAGCCTTCACGGCCTTTCGTGAATCCGCCCCCGTACTGGATATATTGAACCCCGAGGGCCTTATTGATAACACCAAACTGGACAACTGGATGATCAAGTCCCGCATCGATCCGAACGACCCTTCCAACGCGGAGCTAATGAAAAGAATTGCAGAGACTGCTTTGGAAAATAAAAAGAATCCCTCCTACTCCGTCGTCTGTGAAGAAACTCCAACCGGGGGAACAATTATTTTCGACTGGATCAACATTTAGATCAGTTCACTTTCACGACCATGGAAGAAATCGAAAGCAATCCCCGCTTTAAGCTCTTGCTTCTTCGTAAAGCCAAAGTTTCCGAGTTTAAGAACTATAAAATGATTCCAGTTTCGGAAAAGGAAATTCCAAGAGGGATCCTCGAGGCCAGAGAGAAAAAGTAAGATTATTGATCATAGTTGGGATAGTTGTATAAATGTTTTTATTTATCCTTACCCAAAGAATTTGTTTCTTATTCGGTGTAACGGTACAGGCAAAGTAATGCAGCAAACGATATAGCACATATCCCAAGGTTAGGTATATTTTTAACAACTCATTATTTTACAACTTGATCCTCAGATTTAGAAAAATAAGTTTACACGTCATAACGAAAGAATTCAAACGTATAAGTAACAGGGGATAAATATGAAAAAAGAAAAGTAAACGAAATAAAAGCACATTATCTTCAGGAGACCTTTAAGAAGGGAACGAGTATTGATAAAAACTTTAATCAATTTTATGACGTTTCCTCACAATTTTCCGTTATGAGTATAGTAGTAGTGAGTACTCCTGAGGCGTCACGCCTCGTCAAAAAATGAGTCGCTTGATCCTCTTACTGAACCTGATCGTATTCTGCACTGTTAATCCCCTTGCGATTCCCTTTTATTGGAATTCGGCCCGTAACAAAGCTTATTGCATTATTGACTGACCGTTCTTGTGTATGTGTTACTTCTATGTGCTTACCCGTTATTTTTATTAATTTTGTATTGACAGATTTATTAATTACACAAGCAAATAGCAAATTTTTCGTTTCCAAACTTTTGCTACGATGAATCCTCCATATTTTATATGAAGTCAAAAAATGCAAATTTTCCAAGTTACACATTTACCCTCTAGGTACATTATAAGAAAACAGATTCATTAACTCATGCTTATGCATAAAGTTGCATTTAACATTTTATATAATAAAAAGGAAACTCTATAGATAAATTCATTTGAATAAAAAAGTTCCAGAATAATTATAGCTAAATTTATTTGTATAAAATTATATAGATTATTTTTGTCTTATTACATAAGGGCAAGTGGGTGTTCCTATCATTTGATTTATTAATCATGTCTTTAATTTTAATTCCTTGATTTACCCCCCCCCCCCACAGCATAGCTTATTAACCGTTTGGTAGATATCTAGGATATAAGACATTCTTGCTAAATTGTATATGCACAAATGCTGTCAATATAGACTCTTAGATTTGTGATCTTATTTCCTTTACTTTTCAATTGGTTCATCACAGTATTTTTCATTCATTGTTGTTATTTATTTCATTGAGTTTTACAGAACATATTTGATCAAGTCCCTTGGTCTCTGCAACAAAGATTATGCCAGATTATTTGTTTTTCTTTACAATGGGATAAATTCTAACACTTAAATATTTATTTTTACATACAAATTTAGTATAGTACTTTGTTACAAAATTGCAATATTCTGGACATTTTGCTCAAAATTCCTTGATGTCATATGGCTACTCTAGTAGTAAAACGGCATTTTAAATCGAAAGAAAATCACTTTTGAACTTTTTACATTTTATATGCGCCAAATGGCAAATCTGTTTTTTAAACTAATAATATTGCTTTTCGTCTTAGTGGATGTCATTTAGGATTATAAACTGACGTATTTTTTCTTAGGGCTGCAGCTACACGCAAGGATGTAATTGGCTCTGGAAATCCACTTCGATCTCGAAGTCGTCTCTATTTAAATCGTCTGCGTGCCCAGGTCAGCCATCGTTTCTCCCTCGTGAAGCATCGTAAGAGCCACATGGACATTGTGGTTGAAGATCCCATTCCGGACTCCAAGTTCCTGCTTCACATGTTTGGTGAAATGATGCCTGCACAAAGGCCCCTTCGACCCGTGAGAATGGAGCGACAAAAAGTACTCATTCACGATCTGAGTGGACAGGACATAAGACTCTCCCTGACGATCGTGAGAGCCTTTGATGTCCCCGTACGAGTGGCCACGGACTCCATCCAGAGCTCTGTGAGTTTGAAAGGAAACCCTGGGGGATCTCGAGAGATCGTCAGAGAAAATAGAGTCAATAGTTACATCGAAGCCCGGTTTCAGGTAGGTCATTTTTTCTTTCATTGCTTAAGCTGTTTTGTGCTGATTTATGAAAAATAATAAGGGAGTGCGATAGCCGTGTGCGTGTGCTCAACTCTCAATGTTCGGGGCGCAGGTTCGAATCCTCTCGAGAGGGAATAGTCAGCACAATAAATTATATTAACAAATAAGACGACTTGTTGATTTGTGACTTTCCTTTGGGCGACGAATCGGGATGTTAATCTTAATTCATCTCCAGGTAATAAAACACATCAGAACCAAGCTCAGAACTACACTTTCACCAACGACTCATTGCCAAGATTAAAGGTTTTCTCTGGTTTGAATGCCGATAAATGCCCAGATTTACTTGATATTTGAGGCAATATATGCACAGTTCCAGTTCTGCTGCAGTTCTCCTCCAGTTTTATCATAGAGTTCCTGGATTATCTGATGTATCTTATAGTTTGTCTAATTGTAGGGAGACACGATCCAGTGATGTCAGGATCATCAGATCATCTTGACCAAGGCCAAAGAGCTCCAAATGCGTTGTTCTTATTCATGTCCAACTTCCTATTAGTCTTCTTGCAAATACATGTCACTAATATTTCATGGACTTTGTCAGGCAGTGGGTATCTTACATGAATTGGTATAGAACTGTTTAATTATGCATGGCTATCTAGAGAGCTCTTTCTTGCTGTTGAAGGACACGTTAGCTAATTTGAGAAGGAAAAAAATAACGGGTTAACTAATTTAATCATACACACCAAAAGAGCCCAGGAACAGATCCATCGGTACCCATGGAGGTGTTGTGTGCACTCTAATATTAATTCAGGCCTAAGAATTTAATGCTTTTTTATGAGCTCCAACGAAGGCCATGGATGCATTTGAAATTTCTCGATAAGCCTCACATTTGTCCTTTGTTACATATTAATAAAAATTAAATAAAGCAACTATTCACATTCAAAAAAGACTGTCAAACCTGTCCTTACCGGACTCAGGGGCACAAAGTGAACGTTAGATAGAGGTGACCGCTAACACAGGTTTGATTTGTTTATTTCATTGTTTATATGTGCCCCCCCCCCTAATATCAGTCGATAAGATAAAGAAAAATAATTGAATTAAGATTTCCCATTTAATCAAAAGTTTAAAATAGAGTGTCCAAAAATTAAATAAAAGATCTTTCAATATATACTAAAATCCAAATTTTAAGATTTATGCTGCTGCTGTTAATATTGTCTAATATGTAGATGACGTTTATACTAAGCTAAAATCAATTTACGATTAAGTTGGAATGACGCTCTTTTTACAATGGCTAAAAATAACCCTTTTTCAGAGTGAAAGTGCTCGTACACACTCTTCCCCTGGCCCGAACCCGGCCTGGAACCAACAGTTGAGCCTTGCCTTCAAGTCCAAAAACAACGACTACAGCACCGCGGCTCTCTACAAAGTATCTGAGTCCCTACACTTGCATCTCTTTGACGAAATCCTTATCGACATGTCAACGGACTCAGGAATCCAAGGGGACAACAACCAAATCTATCAGCGCCTAGAACGGAAATGGCTTGGATCCCTTTCCATACCCTTCTCTTCCATCTACAAAAATACACGAATCGAAGGTAGGGGTGGGTGCATCCATTATGTTTGCCACTCATTCGACCCAGTCGACGATACAAAGCAGACCAAAGGAGTAAAAGTTTTATACCATGAAGCAATAAACAAAATGTAATGCTGGTCCCATTCTTTTATTCGCCAATTTGTGTATATATATATAAGACATGAAATACAAGCAATAAAATGAATGTAAAGTTATATGATTACAAAAAATAAAATCTAAGACTATATGTAGTTAAATTATTAAAACCTAACTGCACAATGGTAATGGATTGACAAAAGACAAATAATTAATTTAGTTATTTTTAATATTAAACATAGCATATATGTTATAGAGGGAGATACGTTAAAACCTGTGAGGGCTACTTATTTTTTGACAGACTAACAATATTGAAATAATAATACCTTTTAAAGGTATCGAATTTATTTTAAAGAACATATTAAAATCTAATTTCATGTGAAATCCATGAATATTGAACACATGCGCTATTTATAATATATTTTTTGGTAATATATAAAAATTATTTCTTTGCGTTTTTAATAAACATTCAATGGAAATATACAAGATTTAAACTACCCTTAAATTATGATTTTAACTCATAATCTTAATCCATCTTGGCGTTGTAACACTAACGATTAATCTATATAACTTCCTAGTTAAGAGTAATAAAATCTTTAGCTGAGGTACAGCTGATAAGTAGAGTGTTACCGTATCATTATTCACAATCCCTACAATAAATGGAATAAATGATTCATTTTGAATAAGTGTTAGTTGATATTTTCATATTCATTTAAAACGTATTACCCTCAAGAATATTCAGTACTATTATATATATAATAATAATACTTGACGACTTAACTCTTAACTACATTCCTTATATATATAATACTTGGTGTATTAATGCCGTATTAATTCTCTTTCTCTCTATATATAAAGTAAAACCTTATCTATTATATTAACAGGCACCTTTCGTTTGTATTCTCCGCCCATCGTACTGGGCTATGAGCGGGTCAATTCTATTGCAGGACTACCGGAGGCAACAAACAATGGGGACGGAAGGGAAGCGACTTACTTGAATGTTTACATTACTATTGAGGTAAAAGTTCATAATAGTAATAAAAGTTGTAATCGTAATACCTAGATTATTAGCAATAAAAATTCCCAATTCATCTGCGACGTCATGGACATCGGCCGTAGATTTGATAAAGTTTATTCCTTCAAGTTCTTTCGAATACCTCAAACTCCTCAAATCGACAATAGACGACATCAACGTTTTATATTGAATAAAAATAATTTTTTATAAGTCATTTTATATTATGTTTCTATCTTCAGACAGTAATTTGAATTATAATGTTCATGTATGCTTTGTTTTTAACGTAATTGTGTTAAGACTGTGTTTTTATATCTCCTACTTTCTAGGGTATTCTAATTTTTTCACACTATATAGATTTTAGCTAATAAATAAACCTCTTAACCAAAAAAACATAACAAATTGTTTGCAACCCATTTTTTTCTGACAAAATACTTGTACTTGTTTCGAAACTTAGTATTAAAAAAGAATTGTAAGTCTCGAAATGATGTTTCGAAATCAAGAAAATCAAAATGGTTTGAAAGTTAACTGTTCTGAATCCTCAATAATTTTTGTTCCCATCCTCAGTACAATAACAATTCCTCCATTTTAGTATAGTAAATCATTAATGCATATAAAAGAAGATATTATTAGCCAAGGTATTATTGTTGCATAGTATCATTATAAATATAATCTATTATACAAAATTTATCTGAAAAATAGGCGAAACGTAATGGCTACATTTTTTTAAATTTCAGCCTGCATTGATCGTTCCAGATCAAAGTATCAAAGAGAAATTGGATTCGGATGAGCAAGATGAAGTCGTGGAACATTGTCGAAAATGGTCTATGGAAATACATAGATCCTTTCCGAACCGAAAAGTAAATCCCTTTGTGATTGACGTTTCCGGAAGTCCATTCTCATGAGCCGGTATATTCACAGGATTGATCCGCCCGAGGAAGTAATCAACGGCGAAGTGTCCGGAGAGAAAGCGATCAAGTTGCTTGGTTTGTGTCCTTGATCCCATATCTACCATCCAATGCTCTTTTTCCGGGACTAAAGGTAAAAGGAAAAAAAGAAAGTGTGATATCATGACATACACTACCTACAAAACTCAAATCTAGCGAACGGATATCCTCTCGGTAAAATCAAGAAGCCTCTAGCGAAATAGATTATTATTACATTAAATTCAAATAATGAATACTCGACACCTGAAAGGAAAGGCTAAATAAATTGATCAATCAAGTATGCCTATATATATATATATATATATATATATATATATATATATATATATATATATATATATATACTTCAATGATTTGATTTAATCAAGTATGCCTGCATAAGTTATATGTATATATACTTCAATGATTTGATTAATCAAGTAATATGAAGCCAATTATAATAATTTAATTCGTAACACAGAAAAATGGATCCATGTTCGACACTTCAAATCAAAAAACGTCTGTTGTAGTTTGGTATCATCCCAAATCCGATTGATTTGTGTATATTAGAACTCCAATAATAATAATTTGAATCTACCGTCTGATACAAGATTAAGTTCCGATGAGTGGGTTCCAATCTGAGAACTAAACAAACAAACCATCTAATGCGAAAAAGTATCAAAATATGATGCTTTTTCCGTAAGCATTTGAGAGAGCAGAGTACAATTAGGCTTTTATCGGAGCTGAGTTTTTTTAAAATGTTGTTTAACAATAAAACCTTTTTTTTCTATAGTCCCTGTTAATTTGGGATGGGCGATTACTTCATATCATTTATGTCGAATGTTCCGCTTATTCTCTTTTGTATATAAACATTGTGTTTGTTTGGTTGAGCAATTGATTTTGAGCTAGTGTATGTTCAATAGGCCTGCATGTCATACATACATAGCTGAGTTGCCAATAAAAAACCTTTATTTCATTATTTGTCATAGAACATTTGGCCAACCTCCCTTCAGTTTATAAGCATGATGGTTGGCTCAGAGTCCGAGCATGCTGTCCTCCTCGCCAACTACTTCATCGCTCTTAAGAAGCGCGTCTTTCTTGTCCTAGGCCAGGGGATTCCAGAGGGTCCCACACCTACGTTTTAACTGTGGAAAGTGAAAGCGGGGAGCGAGTGCTCTGGAATCCCATTTCAGCTGAGAGGTTCCGAGTCTCCGAGACCTTTTGCCCCCTCAAAGCTGTATTTGCCCTTGTGGACGAGGGGAACATCTGGGCAAACGTTCAGAACGTCGTAGTCCCCAGTCGACTCAAGTGGGATCTTTCCTCCGGATCGGACTGGTGCCCCTTGTTTGATAGGTCATTCTCAAACACTAGGCTGCCCA
This sequence comes from Caligus rogercresseyi, assembly GCA_013387185.1. Classification (NCBI taxonomy): domain Eukaryota; kingdom Metazoa; phylum Arthropoda; class Copepoda; order Siphonostomatoida; family Caligidae; genus Caligus; species Caligus rogercresseyi. The sequence goes on from CP045901.1 coordinate 19,459,319, forward strand.
GCGTCCAACTAGACTCCATTGCATATACGCCTCAGACCCTAGGGCGGCGAAAATCCTGAAGGATAAACTGGAGAGAGCTTTAAGGTATGTAAGAAGTACATATTTGTCTCAAGTATTTTTTTTGCCCCTTGACAAAATTATATAGAGTTTTTATCATTATCATTAAAGCTGTTTATATTTATTTTGAATCATTATTTTAATATATATTTTTCAAGTTCTTGTAAAACATGGTTTGTACTATATTCTGTCGAAGAAAGCTTTTTTCCTCAGCAAACCAGCTAAACTGTATTATTCAAATTATATAACACCGCTAAAAAGCCAACAATTCTCTTTCAATTATAATTGATGGTGATAGCTTAGTATGAACAAATCACTTTTTCAACAAATGTCTGATTTCTCTCATGGCAAACATCGCTGTATGTACACAACTTTTCATGATTTTCAAATAAAATATACAAACAATGGCATACCTATAATGGATTCTCGATAACTTCGAGTCGAATCTCCATGGTCCATGGGTATGTAAAATAAAAATATACTCTAAAATAGAGATAATAGCATGAAATGGTCATTAGTCATACAACTTGACTCCTTGTAAAATTTAAAAAAGGGTAAGCTTATATTCTGTTTTAAAATGTAACATTTTACAGGGACTCATTGATGAATCTCCGACCCAAGCTTCGAACGAGTTTGAATTTTCACGGAAATGCCGTTCTTAGGAAGCTACTTCCAGGCTTGGAATCAACCAGAGGCGGCACATCGCGGGATAGAAGGAGTTTTTATTCTGAGCACCTATCTGGACTTCAACAAATCGGAGCTTCTCATAAGGTAAGGGGGCTCGAGTCAGAAGTGAGGGAGTGTTGCTACATATATGGAGATTATTTTTTCAAATGTAGTAATGTTTCGACAAATAATATGACAAACTATTTATCTGCTTCTTCCCACGAGTCTCCACACCAAATTTTCCAAAACTGAATAACACCTAGTCTGCCCATTTTTTTAAATAATTTATTGCTGTTTTACATTATACCCATATGCATTTCAATATAGGTAGAACAAAGATATAAAACAATACACACATATATAAAGCAAATGAACACGACCAACATATCCTCTGCCCATACCGATTAGACAAAGTTTGCTAACACTATCGAGCCCAACGTTATATATAATCTTTTGGATCTCTTGTAGCTCGTAATCTACTGAACGTTGATAGAGAAACAATTACCTATTGTTAATTTACTTCGTCGTTATTATACTTGCAAGTGTTATAACTGATATACTTACTGAATATTCTATTAAAAAGTCTTGACCATAAGGTGTTGGTAAAGTTGGTAAAGTGGTAATATTCAGGGCCGGAAGAGCTCCCAATGGTTCAGAAACACGAACATTTAAGTTAAGGCATGTCCAAATTGACAATCGATTTTGGCGTTAAAAATTTATCCTTTTAAAGCAGTGTGTGATGTCTGAAATAAAGCAAAAGGACCAGAAGGTTGAATGGAAAATTGTGAGCAGGCTAAAAATGCAACCTTGTCCATAGTCTTCACATTAGTTAATAAAGAATATCCATTTTGTCACTTTTTCCTCTCTCTGAATGTAACTAAAGGCACAAATATTTATAATATTATATTGTAAAATGGTCTTATTTTAGGATTATCTAATTTACTATCATACTTTTTCCCCTATCTTAGATTTGTGGTTTTCCTCTGCACTTTGCCTTTACGGAGATCGAGGACGTAATCAAGGGACTCAAGTCTACTGGAGTCCAACACAACCAGGATCCGAACGTCGAATTTGCCCTTGCAGTTGATGTTAAGCCATATCCCACACTGTCATGTCTGTCTGGGTCTACATAGCCTCACTCATTAAGAGATCCTGAGCTTTTGCAGAAGCCTAGAGATGTTTTGAAAAAAGTTTCACCCTCATATTTCTCTGTGTCAAACAAACTTTTGGACTCACTGTTTTCATGAGTAAATAAAAATATACAAAATATGTATTTATATTTTATTATTCAGTTATAGTAAATAATCACTTCGGATATGACTATATATTATTACAAAATATTAATATTTTTTTTGGGGGAAATGAATCACATAAAATGTGTGCTGGAATCAGAATTTATATATATATATATATATATATATATGTGTGTGTGTTTCTGCAATATCTCTTACTCATGAAAATCCACTAGAGATCAGGACGATTACCGAACCAAAATCCTACTACAATTACTGCTGGCTGGGTTTATATTTTCTAGAAGACAACTTATTAAAAAGACTATAGGTCTATCTTGCATCCACAGTTTTCCACCAAGTATTATTTTTAAGCGTGTGGTCCATAAAAAGCAAGTGAATAATTATCATTCTGATCAAAACAGCAACTGTCAGTGCAGAGCTAACCAAATCCTTAGTATTCGTAAGAAGGTCTAGACAGAAGTAATTGCACCGGTGTTTATCATATTAGTACAAAATTGGTGTGTTATATAAAGAGGCAGCACTTCAAAATTTACTCGTTTCACTTGAAAGAAGAACGAGGGGGGGGGGGGATCGAGTCTCGTTTGGCCAATCTCTATGACTGTGTGGCTGCAAACAAGGTAAAATATTGTTCGCGGCTCTGAATTGCTACGACCAAAACTTTGGAATGTAGTAATGTTATATGAACAGCTGGTGTTGTAGTATTTATAACTCATATTTATATAATGCACATGTATCAATATATTACCCATATCATATCTTCACTTCTTGATGACAAAGAGCCTTTCATAACAATCTTTTCCCCTGTATTTAAGTTCTTAGATAATAATCCAAATAGTTTTAGATAGAGAGAGTCTACGATTTGTTGGTTATGGAATTTTGAGGGTGAGAGCTTTATATCTGTTGTCGGCTGCCAGGATAATTTAACGGAGATCCTGGGTAATAAAAAGCTCAGTCGAAGTTAGTTTGCTCGCTATTCTTGCCTCAGCATTTAAAACTACAGAATAAAATGCTTTAGAAACGTTTCAGCGATTATTTGTCCGTTTTGAAAGTCCAAAGAATATCAAAGCTTTAATTATGCCTTCCTTTGCCTTATCTATCATTATATCAATATTTTTATAAAAATACAAGCCTCCTCTAGATTTATATATCAAAATGAGGGCCAGAAAGTCACTTTTTAATTTGAACATCACGCCACATGAAACACCTCAAGAAAAAGCTGCAAAGTGTTCCCGCATATGGAATATGACAAAGGCAGTAATAGGGCAAAAATGGGGGCTAACCTCTGATAAATCCTGTGGCTCTATCAAGCTATGATACGACCTATCATCACATATGGGTGTCTTATATGGGGGCACACCATACTTCGAAGAAAGATGGAATCAGGAAATTAAAAAGCATTCAGAGAAAAAGAACTTCTGGATATGACTCAAACTCTTCGCTCAACACCGACAACAGGATTTTAGGCAGTGCTAGGGATAACTCCTTTCGACCTCTATATAAAAGAACATGCAACAAAGTCAAGATGGAGAACAAAATTTACTCTCCGTGATACATGGGATGGAGTGGGCAATCTCCCAAGGCGACGAGGGCATCGTTTCTCTAGTGATAAGATACTGGACAAACTAAACTGAATCAAGTCAATGACTATATCACTGGTTGTCGTATATGGATCGAATCGTGGACTCTCTCTCTTTCTATATAAAACTATTTCGAGTATTATTTAAGAACTGAAATACAGGGGGAAAGATTGTTATGAAAGACTCTTTGTCATCAAGAAGTGAAGATATGATATGGTAATATATATTAGGGTTGTTCTTATTTTTCAAATGTTTGAAATGTTAGCGACTTTGTGGATTTTCTGTTTCTTGGTGATAAAAGAAGACGACATACAAAGTTTGAACAAAATCGGTCAACATTACGAGGTCGCGCAACGAGGTCAAAGTTTTAAAAATTTAGTAAAATATAGTTTTCCGCAAATTCTTCAAAATGGTGGACGTTACAGACTTCAATAATAATTATTAATTTAAAGGAAATCTAATTTACTACCAGACGTATGTTTGATGTTTTTTAATAAAACAAAGTTTTCAGTAAAAACAAAGCAAGAAAGGGAGTGTGTATTGTTAGCTTATTTCATAGCTTTTTTGTATCAATTAACTTCACTCGCCTGTAGAAGATGACTTGTTCGCTTCAGAGTAAAATAGTACTTTTAAGTTTAGTAAAACTTTAGATGATAAATCCAAAAATGACCTTGGTTGCATTCTATCAATTCAGAATTCAGTACAATCTGAGTTTACATCATATGATTCAGAGCCTGTATTGACCTATAAGAAATCGATTATGAAAAAATAAATAATAATGTGTTTCTTAGATTTGCGTCAAGGTATCCTCTCAAAATTTTACTTTGTCTCTGACGCATTTATAATCCATTATATGCGTCATTTTGTACGCGAGATAGGCTTTTTTAATGTACATATAACTCTCTACTTATTAAATTGACATGATTTAGTATACCAAAATATTAAAGCTGGTTAACCAAGCTTTCATTTGATATATTTGTGTTCTAAAAATCGCTATACTTTAAGAGATATAAGCAAATACGTACTCTCCCCCAAAAATTGATCTTTGATATGAGAATATACGATTACCATTTGGTAATTGCTGTTAGTGTTACCTGGATAGGAATAAAAAAAGAAGGGAGAGAAGTGAGGCAAAATACTCACTCTTCTCTTTTCTTTCTATCCAGTAACACTAACATAATTACCAGATGGTAATCGTATATTCTCATATCAAAAGATCAATTTTTCTGACGAATTTTAAAGATGAAGTTTTAATAATATGGTTAAAACTATTGAGAAGGTTGTTATAACCGGCGGAAGGATTAAAATATTTTAAAAGCTGTTTTGAAGTTGATGTAAAAATGCAGAGTTATCAAATAAC
>CP045901.1:19464331-19492800 GCA_013387185.1 Caligus rogercresseyi
TTGATTGATGGAAGGAAAAGGAGTGTGAAACTCAAGAAAAATCCCATCATAAAGGGAGGCATCCCTTTTTATGTGTACATCACCCTACGATAACGCATACTATAGAACCGACCCTAACATTAGAAAGAGAAAATAATGCTTTCGATTAGAAAACATAGAGAAGTTCTCTTGCATCTCTTTGATTATATGAGTATCAAGTCATATCAAAACTCTCCCTTTCTTCATTGTTAATAAGCTGATGTTGTTATTATTATTGCATTATATTAAAAAAGAGGGCATTCTTCTATTCTGGAGGAGGAGCTTTGAACGGAGTGTTCCTCCTGTGTCCGGAGTTAGTTCTTATTCCACAGGACTCATGGACGAGAGGACAAGCCTGTCCCTTTTTTAAAATTATTTATAACATTTACAACAGTTGTTGTCATTATTATATATTAAACAGCTTCATCTTCTATTTTCATATCGGGTGTCATCCTCCAGAATAGAATACCTTAAGCTGTTGATGATAATGCAAAAATAATAAGCAGCAGCTTATTAATAATAGAAAAAAGGGAGAGGTGTTGATAACAAAAGAGATGCCAGAGCGATGAAAGTCTCTTGTTTTCCAAATAAGCAGCTGTTTTTCTCTTTCCTTTTCATGTCGGGTATAAAGTCATCCCTGGCTGAGATAAGATTAACATCCCAATAACACGAATATACTTTCTTATAAGCATTGATCCATGTATATGAATAATAGTTCCATTATTACATATTAATGGAAACTAGAGGCATATATACATCAGAGAGTGCAAACCTCCGCCGTCACGGGGTCCTTATGAGCCTTCCGAGGCGGATTTTTCACAGCTGGGGCGGTGTAGAGGGACAGGGGAGGGTTCCCTTCGACGGAAATTCCGAGAGGAAGACACTCCCGGCACCCGATTTCACAGCACAGCGACATCTATGGCAGAGTAGGCTAACTTGAAATATTTATTAGTATTTAGCTCATTTTGTATCTTAATTCTACACTCAGGATGCCAAAATTAATCACTTGTTCCTTTTGGCATTCCAACAACTCCACGAAGTTTCATTCGAATCCGTTCCGTACTTTTTGAGTTATCCTGCTGAAAACAAACCAACCAAACCAACGCCAGTGAAAACTAGAGGCATATAGACACTCAGAGAGTGTGTACCTCCGCCGATCCCCACAACATTCCCGTTCAAACATTCTCCCTTTCACACGCCCCATTTTCTATCTTAATCATTGTTTCCTCTCTGTTAGCTCATTTTGCATATTTTAAAAAAGCACTCAGAGACGGGAAGAGGAGAAGTTTAAGCTACGTCACTGGGTTAACATAGTCCTGAGCTGATATATGAACAATAATACATCAATGAATATTTTTTAGCGTTGTTCTTTCTACTCCCTGAATAGAGACCCCATTTCATTAGTATTTTGCTCATTTTGTATATTAAAAAAGCACTTAGAGATGCCAAAATTTAATCACTTGTTTCCTTTAGCATTTCCAACACTCCACAAAGTTTCAATCCGAATCCGTTCCGTACTTTTTGAGTTATCCGCTGACAAACCAACAAACGCCAGTGAAAACAATATCTCCTTCGGCGGAGGTAACAATACCTCCTTCGGCGGAGGTGATTAAGAAAGAAAAGTAACTTTAATATTTATTTAGTGCCATACTATATAATAATGGTCATGGTTCTGTCGATGATAAGACTTGTAAAAGAAAAAACAATTGAGTCACCAACTAAAATACTTATTTTTATTTATCAATTTATGAGAACGGATAAATAAATCATCCTTAAATATATATTAGGAATAAAATATATTTACACGAGAGTCACTGTGAATTTGAGCACTGTTTCCATTCCATTCATAAACTTGCAAAATAAATATAATTGGGCATAATTTAAGTTATTTTTATTGATACTCTTCTACTCAAAAGTTTTGTTATCAGCAGTATTTTCCAAAATCAAAATATTGACATGTCCAACCGTATTTTAGACTAGCAATGCTCCACAACTTGCTTCATTGCTTAAGAGAAGAATGGTGAAGGGTGAAATTGTCCGAGATCATAGACGGAATCAGCAATAAGTATTCATTTTATCCCTGGGACGCACATCAGCATTAAACCCTGATGTATTTCATTTGACTCAGATATAAAAATTGACGGACAATCCCAACTTATATTTGATAAGCCTTTTGTTTGTAAATAATTTTGTTTTTTTCCTGAAAATACAAATTTTTGATCTTTCATCAAATGATGATTGAGTACTATTACTCGTATTAAGGGCATTGAATTGAAATAAAAAAGGTAATGTGTTAGCCGTGTGTGTTAAGGCGTGCTCAAATCTTAATGTTGGGGGCGCAGGTTCGAATCCCGAGAGGGGATGGATATTTTTGGTTAACCTCATCGATAAGATCCTAGGTTCGAAAGACTAATTATACGCTATAATGCTTATTTATATCCAGTCGGATGCTACAATTCTATCGAACCAAATAGGCAAAAAAAAGCACTGTTAATAGACACACCTCCAATAAACTTGACAATGAAAGGATTTATCATTTATCTAATATTATTATTATTATATCTTAAGTTGGTTTGAAAGAAAATATATCTGGAATAGTTTCCATTCTTCAGTCATCCATTTAGTAGCCCGATTATTTAATTGTATACTTTTATGAACCTTGAATACTCAATACTATATAGTTCAAAGGTGAAAATTCAATAAAACAAAGAGTTTCTATATTTTTGTTTTGGGGTTTCCCTATTTGACATTCCAATGTAGAAATTATGTACAGTAATTGGGTTTTCAATAAGAGTACTCACATTTTACGTTGATAGCTATAGAGAACGAATCCATGTGTTTTCTTTTTCTTTTACAGCTGTGCTTAAAAATATCTTAACTTCATCATTGGGTAATAACCACTTGAACAACTTTTGCAAATTATTAAAATCAATTACATAAAGTTGAGTCTTTGAACCAAAGTTTTAAAAGGCTAATGTCAATATATGGCTGGGGTCATTTACCTGTAAAATCAACAATTCAACGTTTTGTAAAGAAAAAATTAAGTCCCATACACGGTACATAATGTTCCTAGTGAGACAAAAAAAATGCTCAAAGTGTACCAAATATTGCTCCATCAAGTGCACTAATTCAAGATGACCCAAATTTGTCTTAGAATCGTTTGTTCACAATCGCTGGGCATCTCTGTGACAAAATTGTGGCGAGTTTTGTGAATAGATATTGGCCTACACCCGCTTAAGATCACATAAGAACTGAAGCCACTTGTTCACTTCAGACGTCGGGAACTCGTAAAAGGATGAAGGAAAATTCGAAAATAATCCTGTTTTCACCGTAAAATCTTTTTAGCTATGAGGCACATTTTTGGGTAAATGATTTTGTTAACGAAAAAACCAAAAACAACTGTGGGGTGTGGATTGCATGCTGGCGGTTTCATTGGGCCGAACTTTTTCGCCGAGATGACTACCGCCACGTTACTGTAACCTGAAATCTTTACAACGCCACGATAACTCTTTCTTGGTCTAAATTGGAAGATATGGACTAAAACGATATGTGATTTCAACAAGATTGTGTTATTTACACATATCTAATGTTACAATGGATTTAATAAAGAGTAAGTTTGGTGAGCGTATCATCTACAGAAATAGATAGCTTAGCTCGTTTTAAAGGTATATCTATTTATAGATTCTAAGAAGTCATGGATAAAAGCAAGTTGTTCTTAAATTTTGACCAATAGACTAAGAGAAGTAATAAGAAAACTACAATCGTTTGATTAAAAACTTAACAAAAAAGTATAAGAAAGCTTAAAAGAAAATTAAAGTGGCTTAGAGCATGATGCAACATAAATTAAGTTGAGAGATAAACGAGTCCACAGTTCTGAGTATAAAATGTTACATTAGTTGTAATATTGATTCAACAGATTAAAGTAAACTGAAATAGAAAACTTGGACATTGATGTTATTTAAAAAAATCAATATATAATGTACAGAGACAGTAAGGCAATTTAGTTTGCTTTCAGTTGACCTTGAAAGCATTTCTACCAAATTTAACATTAATGCTTATTAATATCATCTTGTTTATATGACTCTGATCAAAGAAGTCCTTTTACAACAGGGAATTTTTTAATTGCTTTTTTCTATACTCCAATAGAATAAAAGTGACAGCAAAATGATCAAATATTTCTACAATCAATTAAGTAATTAATAAATAGTATTGTATATTTGTCCATTAAATGTGATCAATTGTGAGCTCCTCTTTACAATAATACAATAATTTACAAAACAGGTTTTTACCTTCTTGGCCTGATAGAACATTCGTTCGATAGAATTGCATCTTCCGACTGGATATAAATAAGCATTATATCATTAAATTAGTCCTAGTATCTTACAATTTTATTGTTTGTTCAACTTTACTTATACGTTTTATGTTGATGTTTATTTTTATTATATACGCATCGTATTTATATACTTGTATTATATACATGAACAATTTATGGTAAAAACCAAAACAAATTCAGAATCCCAATATTATTTATCTTACCCTTTTTTGACAAAAAATTATTCCTTGTTTTTCATTTATAAACACGTATTTTTAATCTTACCTCTAACAATGTTAAGATACAGCGACTCAGATTACAAGACCATGTAGAGAAAAAGAAAAAACCCTGCTGTCGATGGAGACTAAAATTGTGATAATTGTTGTGATAATTACCACTGAACAACTATTACAAATATAATATAAATGTGTTTGATGTATATGAATATATATTTAAATCATGTATAAACATACATTCGATATCACATTGTATGAATATTATTAGGCATGTCAGTATCATTATGAAGCCAATTACGTTGTTGGGGAAATCCGTTTATAAGCAACCCTATTTAACTGCATACCTTTCAGACCACTATTTGTAGTATCTTGACAAAAAAAATTGAGATCTTAACTACATTATGGAGCTCGATAGCCGTGCGTGTTAAGGCGTGTCCAACTCTCAATCTTGGGGGCGCAGGTTCGAATCCCGAGAGGGGATGGTCATTTTTGGTCTACCTCATTGATACCATCCTAGGTTCGAGTGACTAATTATAATGCTAGTATGCTTATTTGTATCCAGTCGGATGCTACAATTCTATCAAACCATATAGGCAAAAAAAAAAAACAACTACATATTGAGTTTATAGTTATTTTGACAATAAGAAATAATAGTGTTTTGCTATTTGGGACCTTCATTCATTGTTAGATTATTTAAAAAATATCGAATACTAAACCACCTCTAATCTGTAGATTTGTAAAAAAATACCAAACCGATACCGTTGTTACATTTTCTTACCGAATTCCAGCTCAGATGCTTTAAGAGGTGATATAACTAAACTCATTAACTCACCTACTATATGACCGCCGGCTTCTACTTTTGAGGTGAAACAATTGCAACTTCATCGGGACAGCTAAGGCATAACCAAAATGACGTTCAATTATATTTGCTTTTTAATATGATTTTTGTATGACATAAAACGATTGCAATAAGAAGATCGTTTTGGTCGAAAGAGTTTTGGACAAAAATATTCGCAAGGATATATCGTGGCCAATGAATAGATATTTTTTTGTTTAATAAAATATTTTTTCTCTCATAAGGACGTCGGTTATTCAAAAAGAATTGTAACAATGGATAACATATAAAAATTATAAAACATTAATCCTCAGTACTGCAATTACTTTCTATCTTGACATACAATACAGTAGCTTTGGAAACAAAATAATCCACTTGCCTCGACAGTATGTGGAACGGGAATGATTGGTCCACAGCTTGGCCAACATCGTCAGTGAACTTTTGTAATAAACGTTGCTAAGAAGTTCAGTTTGGTGAAGTTTCAAAATTTCCACGTCCCATGAAACTATGTCTGAGTGTGTAACAATAAATTGAAAACGTGAAGAATTAAATCTTTTTACAAATGCATAAGGAATAAGAAAAGCAGTAAGATAATTTTTTTTTTCGAACAGCGACGATTCGGGAAAAAATTATAACACAAAGATTAAATCTTCATCAGTCTTGGGTCCATTTTTTTTGTGAAGAACTGTTATTACGTCAAAATTGGATTCTTATTTTAAATTAAAACTTACATGCTTTTTTTACTTTTTCAAAGTACTTTATTATAATAAGACATATATATATATATATATATATATATATATATATGTCATCGACATAAGACATTAAGTGTATGAATATGCTTCATGGAGTTTTTTTTTTTTGATAATTACGAAAGTATTACATCAGCATTTCTATTCTGTCAATGCAATAATTGTTCATAAAATAGAATATTTATAAGAGATCGAATAATTTTATATAAATTCATATTTAGAAAGATTCGAAAGGAATTTTTAATCCAAATATTACTGTGTTTTAATTTCAAATCCACTTTTGTGTCAAAGTAAGTCCATTGGGTTTACTTTTACTTTAAATTTTAGGAAACTCTTTTGGTTCTTCTCTTATTTTCGAAAAAAACTTTTTATGCTCAATATTATTAATACCCTGATAATCTGGCATGACGTTCTCTAAAAAAATGTAATTGGCAAACAAATAGAGGGGAGATTAGATTATATTCTCACTTCCCCAAACATTTCGAAGCTTGTCAAAGATTTCACTATTCTTCCGCCATACATATCAGATCATTGCCCAATCATGGTTCACATGGAAACCCCTAATGCCAAAAAGATATCATATTGGAAGCTTAATGTATCTCTTCTTCAGGACGAAAATACCTGTAAAGACATAAAGGAAATGATAGAAGACAGCAACTCTATACTGAATCTAATTGGTCCACCCCTTGCATGACGCTCAAAAGGATTGAAACGAGAGCTAGACAGATATTTATTGAGAGGGGAAGAAAAGAAGCTGCTCAACGACGAGCCTTATTAGAGCGTCTCAAAGCCATGCAAACGAACAACCCAAACTGTGTAGATCTAAAGTCAGAACTACAGGAAATTATAGACCACCAAAACTTCGGGGCAGCCATCAGGGCAAAATCTGAACTTATTCAAAGGAATATAAAATGTTCACTACCTCATATCGTCTCCGAAAGGAACTTCCAAAGCCTCAAACACATATCTACCTGAGAACAAGAAAGGGGCAAATTACAAATCTCCCAAGTAAAATCGACGAAAAGATAAGGAACTTCTACTCTACTCTATATAAATGCAAGGACTACAGATGCTTATTTATATCTCAGTGTGTGCACATGTCCCCCAGTGACTCGGAAGAATATTCGTTCTTTTCTCCAGGAGTTGACACTTTTGGAAGGAAAAAATTATATCGGAGGACTCGTTGGACCCTTGGCTGTGAGTGAGATTTACTTAAGCCTTGCCTGACCTTCGTTTTGTCAGTAATTTGGGACTATTTACTAGGCTTTGGAGGGTCTGAGTAAGGAATTATCTTTTTTTTCCTCCTCCCTTTCCTCCTTTTTATTATTGTTGAAACGTATTGACCGGCCTGAAGGAATACCCTCGCTGTCTATTTTTTTCCCTTCTTCTTTTTCTTCTTGACACGCCTGTGTAGGAAATGAAAAGAAGAATATGCATTTGTAGACTGTGAAGTCTTCTCCTTAGTTTTTTATTTCTTCGTGCTATTTGTGGATTTGAGTATTGGAGCGAGCTTTGACCCTTTTTTTCCTGGAAAAAGTGTTTTAAGTACTTCCAGTTCTCGACCACTGTCATTTTAAAAGACTTTGCTCTTTAATACAGACGGAGCTATATTCCGAAGTTTTTATTAAAAACATGACGACTAAACCTCCTGACAAACCCCTGATGAATTATTCACAATTCATCTAAAGAAAATCGAAAAGGATACGCAAGTGTCCTAAAAAGTAACAACAGCATTCATAGAAATGCAGTAGTTCAGGTGAACTTGAACAGTAATTATAGATGGGAGACTTTCGTGCTCTCTATGGAAAACGCAGAAGGATCTTCTTATAGAGGCGATGGTGTCAAGCATATCGATATATATGAAACTGCGATGAAATTTGGCTTTAAAGAGCATGATATAGCTGGTGCAAATCCAAGGTTCGGTCTCGCCCAGGCTTTTTTTTACACAAAATTTCCCATAGATGTGAGAAATCGAATTGACGTCTTGAAGACGAAAAAAGTTATGGCAGTTAAGAATCCGGACGGCTCTTTCGAGAATGTTTCCTTTAAAATTAAAGGAATTGAGAAGATTAATGTATGCAAAAAGAAGAAATTGGTAGTGACTTTAATCAATACTTTTAAAAGAGTTAATGAGTCAAGTCTGGTGGACTGGTTGAAGCAATTTGGAGAAATTGTTCAGCACTATCCCAAAGGAAACCCTGTCGACATGGAGGCAGAAGGGAAGTACAATAGTTATAAAGAAATTTGGCGCGACAGTGATTACATTGTGGAAATGGTGGCGGATCCTGCTTCTCTACCTCAAATTGTTCCTTTTCAGGGCAATTTAATCAAACTAAAATTCTCTGGTGTAAAAATGCAGTGCCAAAGATGCTTTGGATTTGGGCATATGAAACATTATTGCACAGAAAAACGCATCAAGACTTTTGAATATGAACGAGCTCTTAAAATGGCCATTCAAGAACGTTTTCCTCCACAAATACACAATGTGGAGGATAATACGGCTCAAGAAAAGTGTCAACGGTCCGTCCGGAATGAACAAGAGGAGGAGATTTCTCCTGGGCCTATGATTGAAAGAGAAAATGAAAACATCGCAGTATGTCAACCTAAAGAATTGGAAGAGGAATATTCTCATCCAGTCAGAACAAGAGGATGTCCTTAGTCTTCAGGGCGTTGGACCGATGAATCCTCCCATCTTGACGGAAGTTTTTTCAGAAAATGATACAAATACTAGACCACGTGTAGAAAGCCCAAAGCAACTCCCAAAGGAAAGTGGAGGCGACACCAATACCGATACCCATAACATGCCAATTACTTCGCATTGGATCAAAATCTTGGACGGACGGACGCGTTCACAATCCGTTGGAAAACGTAATAAACCGGACTCTGAAATTTCACCAGACAAGGATAAGAATCCGTTGAAACTTCAAAGGATCTAGACTAGTGTGGTGGTTTATTATTATTATTTTTCTGTGGTGTTTCCTCTCCTTGTTCAAAAAGTTGATCCACTCAAAACCTTCATTACTCATTTCTCTTTTTAGATGCAAACTCTTATAACAGATTACCTAAGTGACACCGTTCACACTGATATGATTTTAAACTTGGGAATAAAGAAAATACTGTCTCTTAATACAAGGGGCGGGAAGGAGAGAAAAACGAGGCATGCTTTGATGAAGCACCTTCTTTCGTTTAGTCCTGACATTATTTGCCTTCAGGATATAAAGGCAATCACGTCTTTAACATGTAAACATAACTGTCCATTATGTCTTCCCAAAAGCTTTCATCATTTTTTTACGGGCTCTGGAGAGAAGAGAGGCGTTTTAACTTTAATTTCGAAGAAAATTTCAATTCTCTACTGTGTAAATCAATATTCTGGGTTGAGTGATTGGCATAGGATTCGTATTTCTTCAAACGGAGTTGTATTTTACATAATCAATGCCTACGGACCAAATGAAAAGTCTTCACAGTTCTTCCAAGCTATTATAAATTCGCAGCAGGACAGCAATATCCCCCTTCTTCTAATTGGTGACTGGAATATCGATTTGGAAAAATCCATTCAATTACACCCAAATTCCTTAATACTAAAGAAAGTAATTTTTAGTTTCGATCTAATTGATGTAATGGATAAATTTAGTCCTGGGAACTTTTCCTGGTCGAATGGAAAAAAGAGATCTCGACTAGATTTGGCTTTAGCTTCTCCTTCGATTGTAGCTAGGATTAGAAATGCGTGTTATCGTCCCGATCCTTCGTCGGATCATAAAATTATTGAACTGGTTTTTCGTTGTGACGAGTTTAGACACAACTTTAAGATTCCACGTTGGTTGCTGAACGACGAAGATTTTAATGTTAAATTAAGGCGTAACCTTGAAATTAGCTATAAAGACTCTCTGTCAGCCTTTCAGGCATTAAATATAATGACTAAAACCATCTTGGTTACAAGTTCTTGGGTAAAAGCAAAGAGAAAAAATAAATCTGCGGAACATCAAAGACAAATAGAAAATATACTCGAAAAGAAATCCTTATTTGTGCGGTCATTTATGGCGGACACTGTAAACTCCTTTCGATTATCTGAAGTTGCTGAAGCAGAAATGGAGGCCAAAGTCTTACGTGAGCAGGATCCCATTAAGAGATTAAGAGATGTCTCAAGAATGGAAAAAATCTCGGCTCACACTGTACGCAAGATTATCGATGGTGATAAAGCTCTTGTACATAGTCGTGATATTTTAGATTTCTTTCATTTCCGATTTCAATCTCTCGTTGAAGAGAGAGTGGGATATTTTCCTAGGCCAAAGAAGCGATTACGGCCTCTCCAAGACACTGTCTTTTCTCTGGAAAAAATCTCTAATTATATATTGAAATCTCTCAAGATCAACAAAGCCAGTGGTCCAGATGGAATTAGTGGAATGGTCTTTCGAAAGTTTTCTAAGCAATTAGTTCCATTTTTGTTGAAAGTGGGAGAAGAGATGGAGAGGAAAGGTAAGATGCCTACCTCTCTAAATCAAGGAAGGATCGTTCTTATTCCAAAGAAAGGGGATGGCACTGACTTCAGTCATTGGAGACCCATAACTGTCTTGAATGAATCATACCGAATTCTCTCTGGAGTCCTTGCTCATCAAATGGAGAATATTTTAAATAAAAAAATCGGACCACATCAAAAAGGATTCTTAAAAAGCCGTAAAATATATGATATTTCTTTCAATATTCAAGCTGCTATAGATTCGGTTCAAAGCAAGGGGAAATATGGAGCTATCATTGCAGTTGACTTTTCAAAGGCATTTGATTCTATATCCCACAATCAAATTCTCAGAGCTACTAAACGCTTACTGCCAAAGAAATTTTTTAATCCCGTTCGTTCTTTGCTTTTCAATGGGACGTCCTCCATTATCTTAAATGGACAAGAAAGCAAAAAAATTACACTCGGGAAAAGCTGTAGACAAGGGTGTCCTTCAGCACCGTTGCTGTTCATAGCCGCAATTGAAGAGTTCGCTCAGAAAATTATTCACAAATATGGAGGGTTCGGAGTAGACTTTGAGGGTTCTCCCCATTTAATTGATCTGTACGCAGATGATGTGACGGTAACTCTCCAGGCTAATTCAGAAGCACAAATTGTAAGAAGAATTGAAATTATTCTGGATTTTTTTCTAAATTCGAGAAAACGTCTGGATTATCAATAAACAAAAAGAAAACATCCATTTTACCAATTGGTTCCTGGGTTCCTAGTCTAGATTCGTGTATTCGTTCCTGTCCAATTAAACCTTCAGTTGAAGTTTTGGGAATAGTTTGGTGTAGAAATGGGATTGATAAAAAAATCTGGACTACCCTCTCTTCTGTGGTAATGCAGAATATAAGGAAATGGAGGAACTATCGTTTGCAGAAAAGAATCGATCTCTACAACTTGAAAATAGTCCCATTTGTGTTATACAAAGCCGCCTCTTCTCCTTTGCTTGCCGAAAAAGCTATTTTGGATGAGACAAAGTGGTTATGCTCTTTGTTCCACCAATGGTATCTGCCAACAATGAAAAGGAAGAGAGGTCACCTTGGTGGGGGCCTTACTCAGTTAGCTCTTATTATCCCCAAAATGTATTTAAAAGTGTTTGCTACTATTCCAAAATATCCGGCGTCTGAATGGAGAAAATGTATCTCATCAAATAATAAGTTATACTCCTTGCTCATGTTCGGCTCAGAGTTAACTAATAAAATTACCTCTGATTTTTCGGTCGTCTGGGGATGTGCGCAGAGAATTATTTGGAGAAACACTCCGATATATGAAAACAATTCAACGGTGGATGTCATAAGGCATAATTGTCATAAAAAGCACTTCTTTAAAAATTTGGGAATACCAGAAACACTGGAAGAATTGGCAATTACAAATGGAATTTTGACACTCCACAGTAGTGATCTCCATCCCATTTTTAAGGACGGGAGATTCAGATATCCTTTGCAAAGATCAGCAAATGATCATTGCTTATTGAAGCCCTGGTTCCTTAAAATGTCTGGTTCTCCGAAGTCTGATGGCAGGAAATGTGATGAGCTTTGCATCAAATATATGATCAGTCTGAAACTTCCAGAAAGTTGGAAAAGGAAGATCATGAGGTCTCTCTGTGGAATAGCTGACGGGAAAAAATTCACAGCTCAGCTGTTGATTTCTGCAGAGCTTATTAAGTTTTATCTACCTTGTAAGGACTGTGGTATTTTATATAACTCCGTAATTCATGCTTTTGTTGAGTGCCAGGCTGTTCAAATTCTAATGCAATTTCTGAAACTAAATGTACGTGGAATGGATGGTGAAAATGCAGATAAATACATCAAGGCTTCAATATTATTTGGAGTTGGAGGTCGTGAGAATTCCTCACGACTGAAAGCAATTAACAATGCCCTTCTTTCTGCCAAGGCTTTAATAGCCAAACGATTAACAATATATCATCCTCTGCAAGCTTCAGAGCTGAGGCCAATAATTCTTTCTGCTGCGGCGAGGTACGCCGCTTTGGACCTCAAAATTCCTTCCGTATTTGGTGATTCGTGGACACTAGCCGCCGATGAAATCCGATACTTCCCTTCCCGGTCCCTGTTTTATAATGACGCCATAAATAAGCTTTTAAAGAAATTTAGAAACTACAAATAGACTTTTTATAATTTTCCGTGTTTTTTTTTCGTTACTTGTGTCTTTTCGGTTTTATGTGCTTTTAATTACCTCCGCCGAAGGAGGTATTGTTTTCACTGGCGTTTGTTGGTTTGTCAGCAGGATAAATCAAAAAGTACTGAACGGATTCAAACGAAACTTTGTGGAGTTGTTGGAAATGCCAAAAGGAACAAGTGATTAAATTTTGGCATCTCTAAGTGCTTTTTTAATATGCAAAATGAGCAAAATACTAAATGAAATGGGGTCTCTATTCAGGGAGTAGGAAAGAACAACGCTAAAAAAATATTCATTGACGTATTATTGTTCATTTATCAGCTCAGGACTATGTTAACCCAGTGACGTAGCTTAAACTTCTTCCTCTTCCCGTCTTCCCATCTCTGAGTGCTTTTTAATATGCAAAATGAGCTAACAGAGAGTAAACAATGATTAGAGATAGAAAATCGGGCGTGTGAAAGGGATAATGTTTGAATGGGAATGTTGTGGGGATCGGCGGAGGTATACACTCTCTGAGTGTATACATGCCTCTAGTTGATATATATTTTTAAGATTGTTCAGCTCGGATGCTAAAAATTTAAACTAGAATGTTTAATAATGTATTTTTTACGCATTAGCATCTTTTTATACCTTATACTTTGTTTATTGTATTTATATTATGAACTGTGAAAAAAAGAAAAAAAAAGGACTGCAGGAGGGAAGGAACATGCACGTCAGAAATGGCGGAGACAAGGCGATAAAATCTCGGTTGAGGACATCGGTGGTACATACGGCCATCAACCTCCAAAAGCCGAACTTAATAGCCTAGAAGCCCCTATTTCTAAGAAGGAGATATTTTCACATATCGGGAATTACAAGAAAAAATACAAGTCCCCCGGCACGTCAGGTCTTCCTTACGAATTCTATAAAAAATCGCCGATAGGCTTGCCCCAATCTTAGAGGCATGTTACAATGAAATACGGGCCATGGGGAGAGTTCCTCGATTCATGGCAGAAGGACTTTTAATTTTATTGCCAAAAAAGGGCAAGGACAAGCTGGAAGTAACTAATTATCGCCCAATCATATTACTAAATACATCGTATAAAATCTTCACCTGAATCCTAAACGAAAGGCTTGTCAAAGTCCTTCCAAATATTATCGGACCATCTCAAAAAGGATTCATGAAAGGAAGAAGAGCTGAAGACATTCCACGCTCAATCCAGGACAAGATTGATCGCTTTGTGAACGACGACTTAGAGTTTGCGGCGTTGTTTGTGGATTTTAATAAAGCCTTTGATTCTATATCTCACAAGTACATTTTTTCAGAATTACTTCGACGAGGCTTCTCGATCAACTTTATTAATATGATCGGGACAATTTTAAGATATAATTCGGCCAGAGTGGCGTCGGCAGCTAATAGGTCCTCTTTCAAGATCACTCAGGGATGTAAACAGGGGGATCCCATTTCTCCTACCCTTTTTCTTATAGCGATTGATGGTCTCCAAAGAATGATCGACGATAACATGCAAATTGGTCGGAAAGCATTAGTCCAGCTCTACGCAGATGACCTCACCTTGCTTTTTTGGGGAACATCCAAAGACCTGAAGTTGGCAATGAAAGGAACCTTCGATCTATTAAAGCTATTCTCAGGTATCTCGGGCCTATCAGTAAATAAAAGCAAAACTGAAGTCCTCACATCCAAGGAGTCGGAGCTGAAAGAGATCTTCCCGTCCCTGAGCTATTCAGATAGTGCAACTCTTCTTGGGATTGTTGTTTCAAAAGAAGGATCGACTAAGGCAAATATACAAAACTCAAAAAACATCTTATCTTCGGTATTGAAATCTTTATCGCTTTATGAAAATCTAAGTATAAACATCGTGGACAAAATAGCGATATGGAACAACATCATTGTTCCACGTATAGTACATTTACTTAGATATATTCCGTACTCTGATTCATTAAAAACAAAAATTGAATACGCTCTGCATGGTTTCCTTTGGGAAAGGAAAAAAGCCTACATCTCAGAAATTCGTCTCTCTGCACCAACCTCGTCATGGGGCTTGGGCCTGAAACGAGTGGAGAGGGTTTGGAAGACCTTGAATTTGAGCTGGCTGAAGAGACTACATGGCAGTGGAGATGAATGGGCGCTCCTTCTTAAGAGAGATTTTGAATCTACGACCGGTCGGCCATTTAAGGAAAGAATCAATATGGGACCAAGTGAGCTCTTTGGAGCGTTATCCTGCTCTGGAAACCACTGGAAGAATATGGCATGTTCCTGGAAGTCCATTATGAAAGTAGTTCTCCCTCTACTTGGCTCTTCCGAGCCCATAAACTTCAACCCGAGGCTAAAAAAAGGGAGGAATTATTTTCCTTGGGCCGATATTCTACGGTAGACCAAGTCCTGAGAGATAAGGAGGGTTGGCGAATCCTAAAACATTTTTACAATACAGAAGGGTACAAAAGTTAGCCCAAAGGCCATATACAAACACAACTGACCCTCCAACACCTTTCTTCATCGCCATCGGGTGTATTTCTCTTCAAAAAATTAATAGATCGTTAAATATAATCTCTTCATATGAATCTCCAGAGCGGCTTGTCCGGCGACGTTTCGAGCGGTTGGGACTTTCTCCAAGCACAGCCGTTCTCTACGGATCCAGAAACCTCTTCAGGAACCCCTTTTTGAGCTCTGCCGATAAGTGGTTCCGCTACAGGCTGGCAACTTCCTCCCTATTTGTGAGCAAATCACAGGAGGATCCGAGGAAAAGAAGATGTGTATTCTGCAATAATGGAATAGAGACATCGAGTCATTTGTTCGCAGACTGTGTCAAAGTGGCTCCACTGGTGGAGCTGACTCAGAGGCGAGTAAACAATGCGTTCGATGTAAAGCTCTCTCGAGCAGATTGGCTCATCTTCTCCACTCCCGAGCGTCCCAATCACTGGAAAATAGAGGAGCTAATATGTTGCATCCAGCGAATTATTTATGCAGCGAGAACTAGCTCTTCAAAACTCCCATGTGGGATTGAAGGTCTTTTAGACCGGAAGCTTTCCCTCCTGGAGGAGCTGAATAACGACGGAGGCAAAAGCGAACACTAAATATAAACCCAAGACATCTCTTAAAGTTGTATTTTTTAAAATAGTTAATATCTAGGAATGTTCTTGATTTACCCGAAATTTTTTATGTTTTATGATCATTCTCCATTTTTTAAATCTTATTACTAATTAAATGTGCAAAAAATATTTTTTAAATACGTTTAGCCATGTTACATTGTTAACGTTTACCTCAGTTTTAGTGCATATTTTTTATTTGTATGTATTTTAAAACTCTGGACTAATAAATAAAAATAATAATAATATTAATCTAACACTACTATCACTTTTTTAAGCATTCTTGGAAAGAGTGGCTATAGAGTCAAGCCTATGTATAGTGATTAATTCAATTATTGAGATGGTATTAATAAGCAAGTTCTTGATCTGTATTTTTTCCTTCCATACAATCATATTCAGCAATACATAAATTTTTTATGATTACATTTTACCTTCAAGAATAGCAACAAAATATGTTTGTATAAATGAATTTATTGCTCAGCAATCCAATCAGTGAACTTTGCGACCTTTCCGTAAACACCAGGGTAATCAGTAAAGATGCAACCAAATCCCCAAGAGCTGATACCAACAAGAGTATTCCCTTGGACGAGAGGGCCACCCATGTCTCCAAGACAGATGTCCTTTTTGGGTGCAGTCGCGCAGAACATGGTCCCATCAATCATTCCAGGAAAACGAGCCTCACATTCTTCATCAGAGATCATATGAAGGGTAGCAGCTAGTAGCACATCAGAGAAGCTCCCTAAATGGGAATCGACACCCCATCCAGAGACTACAACGTCCCCTGTGAATTCTTCATCAGTCTTGGGTAGAGAGACGGCCTTGACCTTGTCGTTCAACTCCAGGGAGCTCTTTAGCTTCAACAGACAGACATTGTAGTTATTCCCAAAGGAACCACTAAATTCATGTGTGATGATCTTTTCCACATCCACAGACTGCTCATCTCCACTTTCCAAACTGAGGTTATGCTCACCAGCTACCACCAGAACATCACTTGGGCTCAAGAGATGGCAGCAGTAGGCAGCCGTGATGACGGTATCTTTGTCAAGAATGGAGCCACCACAGAAGTGGAAGCCCGGCTTTTGATGTAGGGAAATTTGGAAGGGAACAGAGTTTGGCTCAACTTCTTCTCCGCCATATATTCTGCCGGAGTGCCTTTGAGAAGGACCGGCGCTGACAGCAACAGTTAGGAAAAGAGCTGCAAAAATAGTTCTTATCATATTGGCTAAAGGTACGATTGTACAAACATCACTGTTGAAGTTTAATTTTGTGCAAGATATTTTATAGAATTTTTTTATTTATTCGATAAGCATTTTAATCACCATAATCTATATGTAAATTTATATCAAAATTATATAGCATTAAACAATTTGTTTTGCACTTATGTCCCAATTTTCTTATCTTATTCTCAAGATAATGTTTGCGAAAAAAAAACCAAGGATTCCAATCAACTCCCTGAATCGCACTAGCAAAAGCTTATCATTTTTTACGAGTTTCGTCCAAAACCATAAGACAATGCAAATATCCATAGAAGCCACAAAAATACCCCTCAAGGTTCAAAGATATCTTGATTAAGGTATCACTTTGGATGTTCATACAATTACGTTCCTATGTTTATAAATAGTTTGCCGACTAACAAAAAGCAAGGATATGTTAAAATTTTAACCCATACCAACACGTCAAAAATATTTATTTATACAAAACAAAGATTTAGAAAAAATATAGAATTCATTGAGGTAAATTGGACTCTGAATAAAAAGATGGGAATAAAATCAAAATATACAATATCAATGTTTGATCATGAACTGTTCTTTTTGACCCCATCTATATTAAATTTAATCATCATTTGCTCTTATCATCGTCTGTTAATAAGAAAAGTCTTTGTTGCATTTTGGCTTTATCAAAAAAGTTAAGTAAACTCATAAAACATGTGGATGTATATCATAGGAGACAAAGATTAATGTATTCAGAATGAACTCAAAAGGAATATATTAAGAAAAAGACTAAGTTAAAAGTAAGTATGTCCCATATCCTGATTCTATATTATTGATTATTGAATATAATATATAATAAAATCCAATTTTGGTTTTTATTCATCACACAATAACGAAAATAACCATTATAGGTATGTTATAGCTACAAATAACGTTATATATATATATATATATATATATATATAATAAATAGATATATTCATTAATACATATGATTTATTAGATAAACATAGTTAATGATATACTATTATTTCAACGTCATGTTTACCTCTCAATTAACTCATGAACTCACATGTATGCTAACACACTAAACGTTCTTTTATGCATCCACATATTTAAAAATATTAAATGAAATCGTGTAAACTTTAAACCAACTCAATGAAAATAAATCATTGAAGGCTATAACAAAAGACATGTCAATTATTACATAGTTATCATTAATGATGGGTCATGAGCTTTAATTTATTACTTGAGCTTCTTTAGATGTCCGTATTGTAGTAAGTGGAGGATCAACATCTGTTCACACTCATTCTCGCAAGAATGTTGTGACCACAAATAGGTTATCCATCCTTCTCAAAGCTGATTAACGATGAAAAGCAGTAACGATGGAAATGGGCAAGAACGTCAACAAATGTAACCGCTGTTAGAACCGTTGAATCCAAATATTTGCACACCGTCAAATTTTCCAAAAAATTAGCGCCAATAAAAAAAGAGCAGCTCAAAGAAAAAAAGCGGAAAGGACAATGAAGCTACTTAATATGAGTAAGGGATGTGGCGGCCTGAGTAGGAGCCTTCTCTCTGCTCACCCCTATTAGTATTATTATTATTATCGTTTAATATGTATTTATAAGAAGGAAGGAATAATCAAGTTTGACCGGCAAGCTGATGCTTGTGGGTCGTACTTACCTTACCTTCCCTCTCTCTCACTCTCTTCATATCCTCCTCACAGTCAAGACCTTCCAATATTCCTCCACTGAAATAAACTATAAAATCATATTCTTGTCTATTAATTCTTCATATATATACCTCCTGGATCGCACTCAGGCCTCTGCGGATCACAGCACGCATCGCTCTGTCGCATATTGAGTATAACATTCCACCCATTTCCAATAACCCATAGGGACACCAAGGCCCAGTTACAAGAGATTCTCTTGACTTGATTGAAAGGCTGACAGAAACAAATTGCTGTCAGAGATAGGCTACTTAAGAGCTACACTGGCACCAGATATTCGTCAAATACGAAGAATCAAAGTGGACGGGAGATTTAAAATGAAAAAAGATATCATGTGCTGAACTAAAACAATCAATTAAGAATTATATTAAGCCAGAGTCAGATCTGATTACACTATGCAACCAAAAATTTGCCAACGGCCAAAACTTTAAAAAATTGATTCTATGGAGTCCATGCAATGATAAATTGCTATTTCGAACAATGGGCTTTTGTTTTGTGGCCACAATTTAAATTTTAAAATTTTCATGTTTTAGGCCAATGTACATAGGGATCTATGATTTTCAGGGACAAGGCAGCAATTAACATTAATGCATTGCCAATACAATTTCGAAGAAAGATCCAATAAATCTATTGGTAAAGTAATATTTCCAAAACTCTGATTATGTATGAGATAATTGCATTATAGTCGTAAAAAATGGACAAAACGAACACTTTCACGTTATGATAGATATATCACTCATGGACAATTTTTTCGGCTGCAAAGTTATATTTACATACGTTCCAGGCTTTAGAATAGCCATCGAGACCATTAAAACCATAAAAACGACTTTATTATCCTTGTTCCATTCCAGTGGTTCCATTCATACCTCACTGCGGGTACCAGCGTGTAGTGTGGAGCGGCACCGAATCTGTCTTCTTACCCGTCGAGTACGGAGTGAGACAAGGCTCCATTCTTGGACCTATTCTCTACCTTGTCCTGGTCGCGGACGTCACCTCCTGCGTTGGGTTGGCAATGAAGATGATAGTGGCTACGCGGACGACTTCTTCCTGTGGGCCGTTGGTGATTCCCTGGAGGAATCGGGCCCCTCTTGGAGTCAAGGGCGGACGCCTTCTCCAGATTCGCGGGGGGGGGGGCGGCCCTTCTCCTTTACGCCACCAAAACTCCAGCTCATGATCGGGGGAAACGTAAAAAAAGGATGTTGCGGTCTTCGCCGCCACCGTTGGGGCGTCGAGGTGCACCCATCTGACGAAATTGAGTTTCTTGGGTTAAAATTAGATACCGGCTTCACTACAGCACCCCAAAACATCAACGTCGCAAAGGCAGTAGCAAACGTCCGCACTCATCTCCAGGTTGGCAGTGCACTTACCAAGAGGTAAATACCTACGGCAGCTGGCCAAGGGATTGATGATTGGCAAAATTTCTTATGCTGCCGCAGCTGTGGCAATTCCTCGATTCGATAATGAGTGCAAGGGGCCAAATGCCGCACACAGGGCTGTGCAGGTCGCCATAAATGACGCCCGCCCGAGCATCGTTGGATGTAAGAGGCGGATCACATCCACATCGGGGACCTCCTTGAGAGAGCAGGCCTTCCCTCCCTCAACGAAGTGGCCGCCAAGGCGGTGGCCATGGAGACTTGGAAATGTTTTTACTCCAGCGACGGGGGTTGCGGTGCCAGGAACCCGATTGGTGATTTCGTCTTCCCCATCCCGAGGAGGCCCATGAGGTCCACAACTTCAGTGGCGTACCCACTTGAGAGGGAGACAGCTACTTTTGCATGTCACGCAATATCTGTGTGGAACTTGTCTAAGGCCTTGAGGTCGGCCACTACCCTTCACACAGCTAGGACCGCAGCTAGGGCCATTGGACGCAGCGTCCCCATATAATACATTCTGCATGGGCATTTTTTGTATAATTTAAATTTTTTATTGTTTCTTTATTTATTTATATATTTTAGACTAGTTACAAATGTAAAAATATGCCCAAATGGCAAGAAATATACTCGATTACACACACACTTTTATCCATTATTTTCTTTATTTTGGGACTGTGTAGAGACAAAAGGACATGGGATTTTTGATGGTGTAAACTATGTTCCATATATTGGTTTTTATTACTATTTCGACTGAAAATAATAATATGAAATAGTTTATTTATACCTATATGGTTCGATAGAATTGCATCTGACTGAATATATAAGTTTATAGCATTAAAATTAGTCTATCGAACCTAGGATCTTATCAATAAGGTAGACCAAAATGACACCTTGCCACATTGTCTCTTCATCCAATGTTTATCACAAGAGCGCCATTAATATCATTAGCATGTTCACTGACAGTATAGTCCATTGAAAGGTCTCCTCGTCAATCACATAGTCCCTCCTCCAGTTTGTAGTTTGATAGGCACCAATTCTAAGAACAAAATATCTCCTAAATGGCCCAATGCACCATCCCTAGTAATTTATCCCTATCTAAAGAACTCTTTCAATTTTTTAATGACGAAGAATATTTTGTTGAAAATAATAATATGATTGCAGCCTTTTTAAAACATTGAATAAGAGCTTTAAATGCAAATATAATGTCATTAAAGCTGCATTATCTGCTTTCTAAAATGAAATAACTTGTTTCAAATGGGTAGGCATGTGATTTTATGATCACATGTATCCTATGATCACA
This sequence comes from Caligus rogercresseyi, assembly GCA_013387185.1. Taxonomy (NCBI): domain Eukaryota; kingdom Metazoa; phylum Arthropoda; class Copepoda; order Siphonostomatoida; family Caligidae; genus Caligus; species Caligus rogercresseyi. The sequence continues at coordinate 19,485,816 of CP045901.1, forward strand.
AAGTTTGCAGATCTTCTTAAATTATATTTGATTTATTTTAACCTTAACATTTAATGCATGTGCGATGATGCTCAAGCCAATAATTGCATTTGTCTCCCCATTAATTTTCAATATTAGGAATTGACTGGTGCTCCGAGAGGATTCATCCCAATAATTGGAACCAATTAGCTTCAACTATTGGTCAACGTATTACCTTGTACTTGTACGTACTCTCCCCCAAAAATTGATCTTTTGATATGAGAATATACGATTACCATATGGTAACTGCTGTTAGTGTTACCTGGATAGAAAGAGAAGGAGAGAGTATTTTGCCTTACTTCTCTCCCTTCTTTTTTCTTCTATCCTGCTAACAGTAACTGCAGTTACCAAATGGTAATTGTATTTTCTCAAATCAAAGGATCAATTTTTGGGGGAGAGTACGTGCAAAAATGTATTGCTTATATCTCTTAAAGTATAGCGATTTTTAGAACACCAAACATATCAAATGAAAGCTTGGTTAACCAGCTTTAATATTTTGGTATACTAAATCATGTCAATTTAATAAGTAGAGAGTTATATGTACATTAAAAAAGCCTATCTTGCGTACAAAATGACGCATATAATGGATTATAAATGCGTCAGAGACAAAGTAAAATTTTGAGAGGATACCTTGACGCAAATCTAAGAAACACATTATTTTTTATTTTTTTTCATAATCGATTTCTTATAGGTCAATACAGGCTCTGAATCATATGATGTAAACTCAGATTGTACTGAATTCTGAATTGATAGAATGCAACCAAGGTCATTTTTAGATTTATCATCTAAAGGTTTACTAAACTTAAAAGTACTATTTTACTCTGAAGCGAACAAGTCATCTTCTACAGGCGAGTGAAGTTAATTGATACAAAAAAGCTATGAAATAATAACAATACACACTCCATTTTTTCTTTGTTTTTACTGAAAACTTTGTTTTATTAAAAAACATCAAACATACGTCTGGTAGTAAATTAGATTTCCTTTAAATTAATAATTATTATTGAAGTCTGTAACGTCCACCATTTTGAAGAAATTTGCAGAAAACTATATTTTTACTAATTTTTAAAACTTTGACCTCGTTGCGCGACCTCGTAATGTTGACCGATTTTGTTCAAACTTTGTATGTCGTCTTCTTTTATCACCAAGAAACAGAAAATCCACTTTGTTGCTAACATTTCAAACATTTGAAAAATAAGAACAGCTCTAATATATATATATATATATATATATATATATATATATATCATATATATATATATATATGAAAATAACTAATCATACATAGTAATCAACATTGGCCGAGTTATAACAGTATGATAGTTCGCGCCACTCACCAATAACACAATATATATGTTTAAAATTCTAAGACTCGGAGGGAGTGCGTTAGCTCACTGCGTTAAGGGTTGTTCAACTCTCAATGTTGAGGGACCAGTTTCGTATCCCAAGAGGGAAGGTCATTTTTGGGCGATTTAATTAATAAGATCCTAGATTCGATTGACTCATTTATACGCTAAAATACTTATTTATATCCAGTCGGATGCTTTTCGACTTTTTCTGACTTTTAAAGAAATAAAATCCGACGACACTCACTTGCACCTGTTCAATCATGAATGGCCTGACGCCGACTGACTTGTATTGGAGCTGTAGAAAAAAATGAGCATGCGCAGTAGTCATGCTCCCAACCACACAGCAAGTCCCGCCCCCATAGCTGTGTTCGTTGACCAATAAAACCAAAAGTCGGATACTTTTTGATCACACCTCGTATATATATATATATATGTTTAAACTTGAAATATCTGTTTATCACCTTAAATGTCTGTTTCTATATCAATTTTTATCTGTAAACATAAATTTCTTATATAAAGACATAACCATTTTTTTATTAAATTACCTCATATATGAAAGAAATATTTTTTTGGAGTATCATATTAGTTAAACCACTTTTTTATAGTCTTTAAAAGTTTATTTAAGATCTAATGTTTATTTTTGTTTTAAATATATTTTTAGCCATTTTGGCATTCGTGTTGATATGAATTATCGATATAGGATAATTAATCTTTTTTAAATGAAGCCCAAGATGGTTCAAATTATATAATTACCGTACAACTCTTTTAAAAATTTACATTTAAAAAATATACAGGACTATGATTTCTTCTAATTTTAAGTTCTTAAGTAATTGGTTACCAAAATAGTAAATATCAAAATATTAGGCGTGTTCAACTCTCAATGTTGGGGTGCAAGTTCGAATCCCGAGAGGGGATGGTCATTTTTGGTCTACCTCATTGATAAGATCCTATGTTCCAGTGATTAATTGAATGCTATAATACTTATTTATATCCTATCGGATGTAATTCTTTCGAACCATTTAGGCAAAGAAAATAAAATATTAATATTCAATACAATCTCAATTTATATAGACATATTATTTTATACAAGCATTAATATAGTTCGAAATAATGTATTTTCATATATTTTTAGTATGTAAGGAGTAAGCATATGCTTTTGATATATATTCCAACTTCCTGTTTGATCTGTAGTTTGTTTATCCTTGTGCATTTTGAGCGTGGTGATTTTTTTTGGCTGAAATTTTGAACCATGAAATTATTCAACATTCTGTGGACCCATCTTTGAAGTATTGACGAAGAAGGATTCAAATGGATGACTTCCCCCCAAAAATATAAAAAGTATAATAATTCCTTGAGGAAATATTTTTCATTTATCATAGCATCTTCGAAATATTTACATATAATTATTTCCTGATCAAGTGTACCTTCCTTTTCTTTTACGAAAGTTATTTTGACTACTTAACTATTTGAATGCTTTCAGATGAAATGAATGCAATTGAGTCACTACATATACCTTCAAACATTTATTACAATAATAATATTTAAATGCTTTGCAACAAATTTGTATAGAAAAAATATTAAGACTGTTTTTATTATTATGCAATTTAACATGTCAGCTCAACCTTTAGTCAAACGAAATGCTAATATATTTAAATATGAAATACTTTTTTATGTATTTTGAAGACATATTATCAAATATAAAAGAACGGACGAGTACATTATTAATCAGAGTAAATATTTAATTATGACAAGGCATTTACCAAAGATACATGCTTTTAATTTTCTTCAATACTCTTTTTATTAATGTAGCCAATTGATGACCTGCCAGGTGATAGATGCGTTACCTGAGGACATATGTACTTCATCATGCGAAATACTATATTTCCCATGATATTGCACATATGACTGATGTTTCCTCATGCATCGGGTAAAGGCTAGGTGCAAAAAAATATACCTAGTTTATCCTTTTTTATTGATAATTAACACAGGTTAATTATAGATAAAACATATAATTAGAAATAAAAGCATTGTTTTTCCTTCTACGTTTAAACAGCATGACCATTTTCCCAGCTATAAGTGCAAGGTAAAAACCACATATAGTCCATAGAGGTATAAAGACATAAAGAGCTTATGGATTCTTGAGAGGAAAACGCAAGGAGAATATAAAGAAGGTGAGTGAACAAGGAAACTTTACGTTGTGTTTTTTATTATTATTGGACTTAGGTTTTCAACATTGGCGTCATATGTTTATTTATTATTATTTACAAAATCAATTTCTCAAAGGAATTGCTTTGTTGTGGACGTGATGTGTGAGTGCCAGGAACAGCCTGAACTCCAATTGTGCCATTCAAACTTCTCCCTTTCACACGCCCAAAATATCCCTCACTTTTTTTCCATGTCTAATAATAATATGCATATTTCAACAATGACGTCATACAACAGCTGAGTCAGCTAACGCCAACGTGCCTGCCTTAGAGAGTTCGTTGTTGACACACCTTTGTATATTCTCCTTGGGAAAACGTGTTTGTGCCCATATAAACAAATCTTTCTATGGTCAATTTACGATGACGTAATACAAATTACTTATTTATGTCAAAGTTGGGTATCTTGAAATTTACACTTCGTGCATCTCTTAGTCTTGTAGGAATATATGTGGCGTGTACATATATATTTCAATCATTTATAGTGTTGCTAGAGTGTGTATTGCTCCATGATGAAAGTGTAATTATTTCTGAGCACAGATATATAGAAAAAATTACAAATATGGCGTCGATTTCGAAACCTATCAATATTAAATGTGAGACTCCCTATTTCTCTTTGTTCCCAATAGGCCAAAAAAATTGAATAAATAAAATTGCATGTTAGCACAATGCTTTTTTTTTATTCAAAAGTTTCATTTAAGAAAAGTATTAATCATAGAAAAGTGTTTTAAAAAAATTTCTAGTTATTTCCCTGATTGATTGCAGTATACAACTGACTCTGACTGAGTACAGAGTCAATATATAAAGGAGCTAGTAGGAATGTGAATGCACCAATCAGAGGTGCGGTAATTTCCTGATGCCTAGTAGGATTCCTCCCTTCGCGAGGCAATTTGGTAGGAAATGTGTAAAAACTATCTATATATTATATATATATATCTATATATATATATATATATATATATATATAACAGGGTCCCCCAATGAAATTGGCGCGAAAACTATTTCTTACAAAAAAAATAACCATGTCATTAATAAAGATATTATTCAAATAATCTCCCTCAGCGTCAATAACTTTCTGTATGCAGCCCTGAAAGGGGTGCAGGCTCTCTTCAACATCTCCCTGTCCATGGACTCCATCTCCTTCGTGATGGAGGTGATGAGGGAGGCCTTCTTGTTGTGAGCACGTATATTAGTCCGTCCTTCAGATATCCCCAGACAAAATTGCCCATTGGATTAAGGTCTGGGCTCCTGGGAGGCCACATCTCCTTCCTTGTTCTTGGTTGCAGGGGTTAGATCTGCCCCATTTGCATCCTATACGATCTGAAACGCAAATCTTCTTTTACGCATTTTGAATTGTTGTTTCTCCAACCCCCAGCTCCTCAGCAATTGACAATAAAGAGCAGGTGGGGTCTTCATCGATGATCTCTTGGACCTTGTTCACAAGTCCATGTCCCTGACCTTTCTTGTAGACAATTCCGGCCTAGGCTCCCTACTAATCACTTTACGTGGATCTTTGCAGTCCTCCAGAGATTTCCTTAGTCTTTGGACGCTTCTTAGAGGCATAGAAGTCAACCTTGACAGCTCGGAGTTGGATATCGTGCCCTTCATGCTAACCAAGATTGCCACCTCGGCGCATCTCCTTTCCTCCAAGCTGAAAACAATATCCTCCAGATTGCTGTATACGTCCCTCATGGTGCTTTGAATAAACTGGCTGTATTAACTCAGTAGCTTTCTACTGGTATAACTACCGGTCTGCTATCTATCTAAATGACTAAGTTACACAAATTTTAATTTTGCGCCAATTTCAGCGGGGTACCCTATATAGTATATATATATATATATATATATATATATACCCTACAATATATTATTTAATATACATATGAATATGAAAAATATGCAAAAGCAAAAAGGGCAAATGCGTTATATGCGTGAAAAGGTCGTTTCTGCCTAGAAAGTTTATTTACCCGATTCCTACAGCCCTGCTTATAACATATGGTATATTTATCGAAATGATTTTATAAATGTAAATTCAACAAGCATTTAGACTTAATAATGTCGAGAAGTAGCTAATACTAAGATAACCTAGTGTTTTTCATACGTTCATACGATCTTCTCATTGTTATGACAAAAATCATAATATTAATTACAGGGAGTTGTTCATATTTATTTTTATTGAAAAAAGTTAAAATAATATTGCTTTTCTTATATTGTATTGCTATTTAATATTCCATATTTGTTGCTGTAAGAATGCAGCTAACTTTTCTTTTATATTCAGGGATACGAACGGTGACCTTTACTGATCATGCTCACCCATTAAAGCCGTCTAATATCCGACACTCTCATTTGGGATAAAATATTTCAAGGTGAGTCAAAGGTTTTCTTTTGAAATATAGTTCCACCATGTTAAAGCACTGACGTCCCAGTGTTCTCTAAGGTCTGCTGTCCCACATCCTCCTTGCGATTTTGGTGTGCATATTCTTGAGTGTCTAATTGTTTTAGCCACCTTACTCCATTTGATGCATTTTCAATCTTAAGACGACTGGAGTATATTTATGAAATAATATATATTACGAATAACAATCATGTTTCCTCACATTATTAATATTATTATTATTCTAGAATGGATAATTTATTAATAGCAACACGTTTGTAGAATGTGCTAATTTTTTGTCCCTAGGTTGAATGCCAAATACTCCACTCTCATCTATTCCCTTATTGCATCCCAGCTCAAAAGCTGATATAAACCACTTTTAGAGATACGTAGCTATTTTGAATAACATCCTAACCGGAAAGCATTTGTGTCTTTGTTTCGTTTTGTGTAAATAACCGATTCTTTTCCAAATACCTTATGATTCTTTTGATTTCTTTAAATCACTTTATATGGTATATGTCCGCTTATTGTAACCGTTATATGCGAAGAAATTATTTGTATATGTTCAACCGTTTCTATGGACTAGATTTGCGGTTCATTATTCATCCTCAACTTTAATGGTTTGATCATGGGGTCTCCTTGCCTGAATATTTGCTTCAAGTATATTGTAGGTCCGTATGAATGGCTCACATTGGTTTCTACGGCGCGTCAAATATAATTGGATAACCAAGACATTGAAGTTATCTTACTATAATGAATGTTTCATGATATCAAAACCTTTGGCATAGGTCACCAAAGCAAGCACTTATCTTATTCTGTTTGTTCTTCTCAATCATAATTGATACATATGATATGTTGAATTGAGTACCCTATCGAAATTGAGATCATATTCTTTGTTCCTAAAACCAATTTATACTTTTATTTGCAACAAATGATGATAAGATTTTTTTTTTGCAATTGATACACATCATATTTGTATTGTTTAAGGTGTATTGTCTTGGATGTTATGCTCACGATATAAAAAACCACTTTTAATGCAAATATAA
>CP045901.1:19492900-19511559 GCA_013387185.1 Caligus rogercresseyi
AATTATTAAAGAGGTGTCAAGATGTGGCTTCACTTTTTTATGAGCTGGCATTCGTAGGTCGATGTGGTTGCCGAAGATTGCTGTTCAGATGGAGTCTGTTGTAATAGGGGCAGTAAATTCGTTTACACCCCCTCTAACAGTGTCTGTAGATGACGCTTCAATTGTAACGAGAAGGGTTTCTTCCTATTATTTTTTACCCTCCATCTCTTTATAAAGAACGTTATTTGAGTTTCACAACTACTTTCTACCTCAACGATCATCGAGGGACCAAGTAAGGGCATAGCAGAAGTGCTGCAACCAGGACTTCATTTTGAATATCTCCTCCAGCAGCATTGACAGTCTGATGACCTCTACTATGTCCCCAGAGGAGGTAGAGGGTAAATCCTGACGAATGCCCGGTACTGTCTCTGAATCATTTTCAGTCAATACATCCTCGCAAATTACAGAACCTATACCCATTGAATTAACTTCTCAGTAACAACTGAAGAGGCGGAGGGGTCTTCTACTCGAACATCTGTAACTGTTGGAGCATCATTGGTAGAATGTCAAAAAAGCTTTTTTCTCTTGAATCGTACGAAGCAAAGCACGCTCATAATCTACAATTCGCACCCTTTTCTCCATGCAATGATGTTTCAAATGGCCAAACTAAAACACTTTTGGCATTGCAGCCTCACCCCCGAAATTTCACATTAATTAAATTTCCTTCAAAAGTAAAATTTGAGGAACGGAAGCAGGATCTGCGATCATGTTTACAACATAATCGTTATCACGCCATACTTCCTTGTAGTTTTTATATTTGCCTCCGCAAAAAGTATCAGTGGGATTCTTTTTGGGAAGTGGTCATGCACCTCTCCAAACTGTTTCATCATTCCACCAAACGGTATTCGTTGACCCGCTTAAAGGTATTATGAGCGTCAGAGATATTTTTTTTCGTGTCAAATAGGACTTTTTCTATACCCTTCAACTTAAACGTAACCTCCTCTAACGACCCATCTGAGTTTTTTAGCTTTAAACTCAAGGAACTTTTAAATGACGGAGGCGCTTCCTCACATCTATAGGATCCTTTGAAAAAAAGCAAGCCTAGCAAGGTCAAGTTTGGGTTAGCCCCACAATTTCATGCCTCCGTAAAGCCAAACATAAAAGGTACGTCATATACATGTATATGTTTAAGACAATCATCTCTATAAACCCCTCCGTCAACTGTATCAGGATGATAACAAAAGTCTCCCATTTATATTTTCCAATTCACATGAACCAAAGCTTCTCTACGAGTAACATTACTCCTCTTTAACACAGAAGAATATTTTATTTGCACTCTCACTCTCCGAAATATCATCAGGTTTTTTCAGGAGGGTTACGTAACATAATTTATAAAATGTTCCGCAAAAAGGGAACAAATAAAACAATGTCAACTCTTACTCCTAAAAAGAAAAGGAACTCCGATTCACGAAAGTAGATCCTCCGCGTGGCCGATACTCCAGTAAGTTCTAGGAGGGGAAGCTTTGAGCAATTAAGAGGACTTTTCTAATGATAAAAAGTCTCAAATCACTCTGTAGTCCGCATTCCACTCCGGGATCCCTCACTCTGCTTCAAAGGTCGATTTCTCCACGAGGAATAGATCAATCCTTAAGTTTTAAAGTGCACACACAGCCACGTACACACGTAACACGTAAATATTGGTACCGCTGTCCAAAGTTCCTACTTCGGCAGAAGAAATTAAATATCCAGGGTTGTTACTAGAAGTACGTCTGCACACACAAAATACATAAAAATCCCAAGTCTTTGTTTTTTACATATTATCCGGTAAATGAAAAGCTTAAGGTTTTCATATTATTATAACACTACTGTATGGAAGCATCAGTCTTCCAAGCTGAGGTAATTGCCATCACACAATCTGTAAAAGCTTTACTTGAACAAGACAAGCCATCTAAGAACGTGATTATTCGGTCAGATTCTCAATCAGCAATTGCTGCTATTCTAAACCCCTTTACTAAAAGTGCCACAGTTAAGCAATGCAAAGAAGTATTAAACAACGCAAAATCCAAAATAAATATACATCTTGATTGGTGTAAGGGCCATTCAGATATCTCAGGCAACGAATTTGCGGTCTACCTTGCAAAGAAAGGAACGCAAAGTAAAAATCGCTTATGTGTTGGAGCACCACCAAGCTACATAAAGAAAGTGATTGATGGCTTCTTCTATGAAGTTTGGTGCAACAGATACAAAAAGGATCTTGGAATGAAACATACTCATAGGATGTTGAATAAACCAAAACCAAAGGTTGTCGAACTTTCACGTACCAACATGAAATTACTTGTTCAAGCCTACACAGCCATGGACCATTTCTGGCCCATCTGAGCAAATGGAAAAACACAAATGCCATTTGTAATATATGCATGGAGGAGTCCCAAACCGCTGACCACCTAATCAACAGATGCCATCGATTTCATATGAGAGATACCAAGTCATGCAAGAGGAGGATGAAGATCTTCGTATGATTAATTTATTAAATGTAAAAAGATGCAACGATTATTGATTTTAACTTTAATTTAATTGCTTCATAAGTAGATTATAAAATAATTAATATAATGCAATGCTCAATATCCATTTTTGCTGTTGTAGCACATATACCCCTTTGTGTGGTCGTGTTCTTTTGCTCTATGTATGTATTTGCTTTTATCATTGTAAATTGTAATATTTGTATGTACTATGGTAAAACAGCAATAAATTCTTAACTAAAAAAAAACAAAAAAACAAACACACTACTGTATTAACCAATAGAAAGTAATTACTGTTATAATAAGGATTCTTCTAATGCAAAAAAAAAAATCGTACCCATCTGAAATGCATTAAATATTAGTAAGACATCATTGATAATTATAACTAAACTTATAATAAAAAGCGTTAATAAAATATCTGTATAAATTTTAAAATTACTATTTATTTGTAACATTCAACCATTAAAGCAATTTCATAATGCAACTATACTTGCAAGATGTTATAAATACACTTTGTTTATGTTGGAAAAGAATATTCCCACAATAACAAATACTAAAAGTACAACTATGAATACTTTTTATGTCCTTAATAAATCATTTTTATTGCTATAAGTCATTATGTACTTTATGAACAAATATTATTGGTTATGCAATATATATTAAAGCTATGCACTTTATATAATATTTTTCCTCTTATAAACAAATGGTTTGTGGAATTTATGACCCCAAAAGTACATATGGTGTATTAGGGCTGGGCGATTTTTTCGATTTCGATTTTATTCGCGATGTAACTTTTTTTACGATTAAAAATGACACGTTCGATGTGAAAAAAAAAGAAACAAAAAAAAGCTCACGAAGTTGGGCGGACATGCACGAGGATCTGCGTGCGAACCAGGCTAATAAGCTGATGCCTTCAAAAAAATCATCAAAGTTTTCACAGACACTGGGATAGCCAATTATATCTAAACAGCGCCGCACGTAACCATCAGTTAAATGCACTTTTTTGTTCTGTTTTTGAAAGCTGCTACAATTTTCACTAAAGGTATATATAGGTTACTGGTATTTTTTTGTTTGTTTTTGTTTTAATGACCTGCTAGGGTCTAGTTTGACAAAAGATTGTACAACCATTTTGTTTTTGTTCTGTGAAACCTGAATAGTCTGTTGAGCTATTTTGTTATGTAATGCTGTTTTTTGACCAGAAAATAATAAAATAATAATAAAAAAAATATTGTTTTTGTTCATATCGTGATATAAAATCGAAATCGAAAATTTTTTTGGGGAAAAAAATCGAAATCTAAACTTTTTCTCATATCGCCCAGCCCTATGGTGTATGCACTCATATATATATATATATATATATATATATATATATATATATATATATATATATATATATATATATATATAATAATGATATATATTATATATAGTGTATATAATAGTTGAATATTTGTCGGTTATTACTGTAGATCCAACTTTTTACAAATACGTATAACCATTTTTGTCAAAACAAATGTTATGGCTGTATATTCGTCTGTAAAAATATCTTTAGAGCGAATTGTTTTGTTTTTGGCGATTCTTAAGTATCTTAATACGAATGAAGTATAATCTAGAGGTATAATTTTATATATATGAAGCTATTTTACCATATACCCTTATGACTTATTATCTTTCAAACTGCTGAAGACATAACTTGACAAAATTCTGATATTAAAATACAATAATTTGTTTAATTATAATTATATGTAAAGACAACCCATTTGACTTCACTATTAGACCAAGGTATATTGAGATACAAAGAAGGTCCATATTGTCAACTAAGAGACCTTTTTTGCTTTCTGGTGTAACACCTTTAAAAAACCACTGGCTATCAAGAAGAGTAACAAACTTTTATGGAGTCAAAAATGATAACAATTTTTTTTTTTTTTTTTGCCTTTATGGTTCGATAGAATTGCATCCGATAGGATATAAATAAGCATTATAGCGTTAAAATTAGTCTATCGAACCTAGGATCTTCTCAATGAAGTAGACCAAAAATGACCATCCCCTCTCGGGATTCGAACCTGCGCCCCAACATTGAGAGATGAACCGCCTTAACTTTAAAAAAAAAAGTTACTGACGTTTCACTGTTAATCAAACATGAAGTAAATATTCCTTGTATTTTAAATACTTTGGGACGAATAAAGTAGTAAACGTTGCGATGCTTTTGCTGACTTTATCTCATTGATTGCAATCATAAAATAATTTATTGGAAAATTAAATATTTGATATCAATTAGCAAGAAAAGTGTAACTTGAACATGTCTATTTTGTTTAAGCACTAACTCGTTATGAAAGACGATTTAATGAAGATTTAAATCCTTACAAAGTTCTTATTATATCTATAAAAGTTGACATGTAAATTTCCAATGATAAAAAACACATCCTCAATCCAAGTAGTTTTCAAAAAAGAAAGTTATTAGTAGCCAAGAAACGTTGTGCCCAGCAAAAGTGGATCAGCCTGAACCTGGACAACTCTCATGTGAAGATGCACATGATCCGTAAAAGAGATTAAATAAACTTTCTTAATCATTATACACAAATATCTTTGATCTATAATAACATAAAGAGCATTTAGTTTAAAGATAATAATAGTTTGAGATCAAATAGACTAAATTGATTAGAAAAGAATGCAATCCAGAAGTTCATGTATTTCAATGCCTGAACTCATTCGGGATGATTCAGTTGGTCTTACACCAAAGAAAATAGACCAATTTTGTAGTAATACGTATTGCAAAGAGAATCTAATTTTTTTTAAAAAAAAGCTTCATACAAAATAACATATTTAACTAGAGGCATATAGGCAATAATCTAGGCAACTAGAGGCAGAGAGTGCAAACCTCCGCCGTCACGGGGTCCTTATGAGCCTTCCGAGGCGGATTTTTCACGACTGGGGAGGCGTAGAGGGACGGGGGAGGGTTCCCCTAGACGGAAATTCCGAGAGGAAGACGCTCCCGGCACCCAATTTCACATCACAGCGACATCTATTGGCAGAGTAGGCTAACTTGAAAAATTTAGTAGTATTTAGCTCATTTGGCGCCTTAATTCTGCACTCAGAGATACCAAAATTTAATCACTTGTTCCTTTGGCATTTCCAACAACTCGACAAAGTTTCATCCAATCCGTTCCGTACTTTTTGAGTTATCCTGCTGACAAACAAACCAACAAACGCCAGTGAAAACAATACCTCCTTCGGCGGATGTAAATATACAAACCAAAGCTTATAAGGTGCCTTTTCTATATTTTTGAATAACAATAATAAATGCATAAATAAATATAAGGCTCTATCGTTGTGATTGAATTCATTGTACTATTTGCATCTTAAATATGTAGAAAACTAATTTACATTAGTGAAAGGAAACTATTAACATTAATGAACAAAAGCTATTTATGTGGATGAAAGAAAACCTTCCATACTCAAAAAGTAAACCTTCCAATCGTTAATCAATTTGGGCATTGAAATAAAGTGCATATCTAGAATGATTTGCATTTTGAAGAAAATATAGAACAATGTTTTATCGTCAAAGGTAGAATTGAATCATTAAATTTTCAATTAATGAATGTGAAATAGTGAGTAATTATTTATTTGATGTGTTGAAAAGAAAACGTTCTTTCTGTGGAAGAGTGTTTACATGTATAAATGTAGAGGGCGCAGTTTTTACAAAAAAAAAAACTCTTTCGTTTCAATGTAAATATTGAAAAATCAAATTTAAAAAAAAGTTTGTAAAAGATTTGAAGGATTTGTAAAAGGATAATTAATACTTTGTGTAGATTGCTTCATATGTCGAGCGGACAATCTGTCTGATCAACCTACTTGAAAGGATACTAAAGTCCATACCATAATATGCTTAAGTAATCCATCGATTGTCAATCATCGAAATGGATAAGCAAAAATGAAATAAAAAAATCTGTTAAAGCCATATTATTGAAAATGTACAGGATATATATTTATGGAGATAAGTTCGTATAGATAGTATACGAATTACTAAATAATAATAAGAACTTTCAACCAGTTTTTAACGAATATTATGTTAATGGGGGGCTCTTACAACAACCATGTACGTACCTGCCCATAAGTATGACGGTATACCCAAAAACTTCTTCCTAATATATTTTATGGGGCGCGGAGAGGATAGGAGAAAAAGAAGAAACAACATTTTATGGGGTTTCTGACTACGAATGCTCCCCAATTTATGAAAAAAGGAAGTAATAAAAAGGAATGGGGAGGATTTACATAGATATATTTTATATATATTATCTAGGTCAAGGGTCTTTCCCCCCTTAAAAAGCTCTCTAATAATCCTTGCCCAAAAATACGCTCTCATTTTGAGCCATTTTTGTGAGGGAGCTGCCTTGAGCTTGACGTTATAAACATATATAATCTTGTTGTATGAAATGTGTTCCACTTTATTTAGACTACCGGGTGGGGCAAAAATATTTACGGTCACTTTGAAAAAAAAAAGTACTAAATTACCTTTGTATTGAATGAATTCACAAGCAATCGGTAAATCTGGTCAATATTATGTATAAGTTCGGACTTGCTCAGACACCAGTACTTGAGGAGGAGGCAAGTAAAGAGAGATGACAATTTTGCTCTTGATCGGGAAGATTCCATTGCGACCATCGTTGGAATCTTGGATGGACGGATAGGAACGTAAAACTTCGATTGAAGACTGAGAAAAAAAGATGATCCTCCTGAAGCCGTACTGGGATCATTTAAAATTTACGACTATGTTTGGCGTTCATTAGTGTGTTTGTAGCGGCTACTCGAGAATTATCAAACTTTGGTCTTAAAAATTTAGTTCCAAATTTATCGGATTTGATTGATAATTCTGACTTCCAGCATCCTTGACATATCTGGGGACGGTCCTGGGATCCACGTCCAAGTCCGTGGTACAGACCTCATAGACTCATGTGTTGGTCCTCGGAGAAGACTTGAACGATGTCGTTGGTCTCGATTTTTTATGCTACATCCTGGCTTATTTACAAGACTTCCTCAGCCTCCAGTCGACTAATTACGATCTTAATTTTCCATCTCCAGCAGCCGACGATGGTCACAATCTCTTAATGTAATTTTCCCGCGCTGAGCAAAACTCATATCTTTCTTCATTTTGCCTCCTTCTCGGATACTGATTGTTTGAGCAAGTCCGAACTTGTACATAATATTGACAGTTGTATCTACCAAATTGCTTGAACATAGATTCAAAGCTCATTTGGTTGCATATACTAATTTATAATTAATTTTAAATTTGATACAATTTAGCTTTAAATTTATGTAGGCATCCAAATATTATAATATCATAATAATACATATATTTTTCAAGATCAGTTTCAATAAATAGTATTAAAATATATTCTAGTAAATTTTAGTATTCTTAATATTAAATTTCAGAAAATTATTTTGGAACATGTAAATTTATAGTTAGAATATTGTATTCCTCAATTCATAAAAGTATGTTTGACATGATTAAATTAAATCTGAATAGGATTCATTTTCATAGCTATATAGTTTTAAATTTATCCTTTAAAATTTTATAACAGAGTATTTCTTGTTATATGAAACTTTTGAATTTTATAGTTGAGTACTTGTTGTTAAATGCTACTTTTTAAGTTTCAAAATAATCCTCTCATGCTACAAACACCTGCATGGTTAGTTGGAGCTAAATACACTTTGTTTGTATTTGAATGCTGAACTGCATAATTCTAGGCTTTCTATAATTATTTTTTTAGAAAACATAAGTAACTAACACCTTTTGTTTTGAATGTTGTTATAAATACTTTTTGTATCTAAATTTTTGTTATTTGCAAACTTCACTTGCTTGGTTTTTTGTGTAGTGTTTGTATTCTTTGCAAACTTTATATGCATTTCGTTATAAAAACCCAAAATTTGTTTTATTATTCAAGTATTAGAAAGGGTGAATGGGACTCCAATTTCTATTGTTAGGCACTTGCAGTTTATATAATGTATCCATTTAATTATGTTTTCATACTTCTATATTATAATTCAACAACAACTTGAGCTCTGAAATGATTCATCTTAGTTCAAGGATTGTGTCAGAAAATATATGTCATTTTATTAAGATAACGTTTTTAGCCTTATATTTTAAATATAAGTTCTTATATTGCGGAATATTTGTTTTTAAATACATAGAGAATATAAAATGCGGAAGTCACGCTTTACATCGCTGAACATCATATATTGTTAGCTCTTCATTGTTGAAGAAAGAAAGAGTTAGAAAAAAAATAAAGAAACAGAGACTGTTTGTGTTTCATATAGTGTATATATATATATAATTTTTGTAGAGGAGTTTTTATAAGGTTGATTATCATATATGGAAGAGCTCAGACAAATATGAATAAATTATAAAAGTTTTTATTCCTTTTGCAAAAAAATATGTGCAGAATTTGTATCCTTGATTGATCAATAATTCTTTATCATTTTTGAATTAGATTACTTTTCTTGGCTCTGTAATACTCATTTTTGGCAAGGCACAATATATTATACTCAACGAATTTTGATTTAAACTGAAAATATATTAGAATCCATGTAGAATGCAGTAAAAATTTGTAAATATATTTTATTTCGGAAATACTTTAACTTATAATTTTTACGTTTGGTATTCAAACTTTCGCAAATGTTGTTGTATTTTGACGCATTGTAAACCAAAATTGTAACACAAACCATCAGAATGATGGATGTTTGTTCATTGCAAATGTCTTTAATGGGATACATTATATTTTTTGAAACCATTATTTTTATTGAATATTGGGATATACAAATAGCAAATTGGAAAGAGTTGCATTTGAGCTTGCAAAAAGCTTTATTAGCTTTTTTTGTGCAAACTCTCTGTTTTTAACAATAGGATCTTTCTCTCTCATGAAAATTTAATGATTTGTTTTGCTGCATTCCTTCAACGTGTACACAAAAAGGCACTTTTCTTTCATTTAAAATCATATACTTGCTGTTCGATGTCCAGTCTTTTTATGTATAATCTTATTTCATTTATGTATGCCTTAATTTAACTAATAAACAATTTGTTATCAAAGCAATATTTTTCTCAATTATACAAAAGTAACCTCCTAAGATGCTTATCCAAATTGAAACATAGTCTTTGATTCGTTTTGTTCACATATTTTCAATTATAAGTAAGCTTGAACTCAAGCCTTAACTAAGTTCTCTGATAACTACTTTCCCTAATACCAAATGACATACTCATTCAGTGTATAAAACATTATGTAAATAGCGTGTGAACACCAAACTTTGTCAAATTCGTCTTTACATTGTGTTATTTTCGACAATCTGAGGTTTTTTAGGCCTCATTCTTTTATCATGGTTTCTCTAAGGAATTAAATTCTTGAAGAAGCATATCTTATTTAGATCTATCTTAATGCATAAGATGCAAAATAAATTCATTTGCTTGAGCAACATTTGTATAAGACAATGTTTTGGAAGGGGAAAAAGAAAGCTACTTTTGGTTATTATGTCATGAAAGTGTGCATTTGTGCAGAGCACACATTCAGCAACACTCATTAAAAACAAGGGTTGAAAAAAGAAGGAGAAGGAAAATATACACACACACATATATATATATATATATATATATATATATATATATATATATATATATATATATAAACGCAACTACTGCAGCTAACATCATGACCCCTTGTTTTCCAGTCAAGCAAGACGGATAGGTGCTGCATTATCTGAGCTACGAACACAATAGATACGTTATCTTTATCTGTCTTCTGGTGCTCCAAGTGAGGAAATGGCTATTGCCGGAATGGTTTTCAATCTCTATAGTTAGATTTTATTTTTATATTTATATTATTTATGTTATATTAAAATATATTTTGTATTTTATAGTGTACATATACTATTTACTAATAGCAATGAAGGATGGCGATATGATAGCTCTAAACAAATTCATTGTACAACAATAAATAAGTACAACAAACATATTTAAGAAATAATCAAATTCCCTACAAAATATGATCTAGAAAATATTTCCCAGACTTCTTCTTTACAGCATAGTATGTACATGACTTACCCAATAAAAGAGTCCTTCCTTCCCCTTTTTCCTTTGTCTGACAGCTCCCCTTTTTCCTTGCCCCATGTATTTTTATGTATTTTACATCGCCCCGTAGTCTTACATGTCTTGCTTTCTAGACTTTAGCAGCGTATAGATTGTGTGTCTTGTTTAAATAATAACAATGAGAGTAATCATGGAAATAAGAAAAAGGAAAGCCAGAAATGTTTGGTTTGTTGTGGCTAAGAGGGTAGTAGGATAAAACACACAAGTACTCGTAGAAACAAACAATTTAATGATATTTACTTTTGTCTAAGTGGCTTATTCCCTCCGCCTGATGGCCTACCCTCCTTGGTCTTGAAAATAATCAAGTGTGCATAATTGTTTACTTTGTATAAACAAAAAATGTAGCTAAATATAGAACGGCTCATATATTTAAAAGGGCTTATAATAAGGATAAAAAATGGTTTTGATTAGATATTTGTGCACGGAAATAAGGCATTCGCAAACATCACAATGAAGGAAGATAAAAAGGCTATTGTAAAACAAAGCGGTAGGGTGGTTAGCCTTTACTTCCCTAGCACATTCTGGCCTATGTATGCGTTGACTATGGACTTTGAATTATGTAAACGAATGTTATGAAATAAAATCATTCGAAAATAAGTTTTTACTCCAAAAAAATACTTTCAGTCGTTTAAAAAAAACAATCCATGCTTTGATTATTATCTATTTAAAATGGTTTTAACATGAAGTAGTATAAAATATAATCAGGATGCTAATTATGATAGAATCCAATGTTATAACTAAAAATTGATTTATTTTTTGGTGGGAAAATTAATGACATGATTTTTGTCTACTTGGTTTGATGGACTTGAAGGCTCCTGTGACTATGAATAAGATTATAGCGTTTTAATTATTCATTGAACATGGGAACCCCTTTTCAAGGAGATTGACCAATATTGATCTTTCACTCTCGGGAGGAGCCGAACCTCAACAACAATTGAGAGTGTTCAACTGTGCTAAAAAGTCCACGCATTTATCTTTTATTGAATCGTTTAAAGAGTTAATTATTCCTGTTATTTCCAGGAAAAGGCCGGCGCAGCTCCACGGGAACTCCGTTCAATCGAATTCTCCTAATGTGACCTCTGTGTCTGGAAATGAGTCATCTGTGCATGAGGCTCCAGGGACGGAGTCCCTCGCACCCCTTGGACCCGTGGCCATGGTTCGAAAACTCAGCACGCGACGAAAGCCATCCTCTATCACAAATGTTTCCCTAGCCGGAGGTGATTTGACCTGATCCTTTAAATCGTGAGTTTAATCATAAAATATGCTGTAAATTATATACATACACATGTGTATATATATACCCTAATATTAAGATATCAAGCTTATCCCACAAAGAAAGTTGTGTCATAAGAAACTAAATGATCGTAGAAAAATGAAAATTGGTTTGACCCCCCCTTACCCCCAAATTGCGTTCAGAGGTTGCGTTATGAATCAAAACTTTTTTGTTATTGCTTATTTTGAAAAAAAAAATTACAAATTTAAATATGATCAAATTATGAATTTGTAATTTAACACTGGAACGGCCAGCCTCATTACTACTCCTTCTCAGGCCATGGAGGTCAGTTTGACCCCAATATTACAAATAACTAAATATTCTATGTATTCGGCATGGAGCATGTTTGTGATTATTAAATTAATATTATGTAGAGTCCGTTGGAGTGATAATCATATTTATTTCACAAAATATTATTTATTAATATAATATATTTTAAGATAATACTTAATTTTATATATACTATTTATAACAAACATATGTATTTTTTAAAGATAATTTTTGACACAGCAATATTAGAATCACACGCAACTTTTTACATTGCTGCATCGATGTGATGATTTGTTTTATTTCTTTCGAATGCAACTATTTTGCACCACTGCCTGGTATTTGTTGCTTCCACTCCATCCTCATCATTCAAAGAATCACCATCATCGCAGCTATAACCAACCATGCCTTCTTTCAGCTTAAACCCCTTTATCAGTTGTAACAAAAAAATTGAACGCGATATTTTCAATCCTGCAGCTTTTATATACAGTACACATGAGTTTATTCCTGCCAAATCAATACATTATACAAGACCTGGAGAGGCTATCTCTTCGAAGAGACTTTTGAGGTGTACAATCAGGCCATTTGACATCACTCCATTCTTGATCGTATTGTAATAGACTTTTGTTTCTGGCAGTTTCTTCATTCCTTCAGTTACAGTGACTGATATTTACCATTTACTTAGAACTAGCACATTTTTGGAAAGCTTGCTCTAGTAAACAGTCAACGTCATGTTACTGCTCTTCAATATTGTTGATGAAGACCAAGGCTCCTTGGAATTTGATTTGAAAAGGAATTATTTTTAGTTTACGATTACTATACCAACAATGCTAGTCTGTTTATTGACCAGCTTCTGAGCAAGTTTCACTGTAGTAAAAAAATTGTCAGTTGTTACGTTGTGGATAACTCCTAGAAAAGATTCCATCAGTTTGAGGAAGTATGTATAGAAAATATTTGATCAGAGAGTCGATGAGAATCCTTTCCAACATAAGGAAATACATTCAAACAATATTTTGACTTGACATCAGCTGCCAATTTGCCAGAATTCGATTCCAAACTTATCTGGCTCGCAATATACTGTGTGAATGAATATCGAGTTTTAGTAGGGAATAGTAATATCTTCATGAGGCTTATAGTGGAACTTAGTTCTCAATGAAACGATTCCAAATATAAGATACTAAGGCAAATTCGTAAGTTTGAAGTCTATCAGATCTTGTTGAACAAATGTGAAATCTGATTAAACTAATCAATTCCTTATAACGCCTTCCTGAAAGGATATGTCTGATAAAAGGAGGGCCCCACGCTATCTTAACTATCCATAGTTTTCAATCATGGCTGACGGATTTAGATTTTCTGATACTGTCATTGCATCAATTGTAATTCTTTATTGGAAGATTGCATTGCTCAAACCAAATAATACTATTGATATCCAAAAAAAAAAATGAAAACAAAGGCAGCGAATGAGGAAATATCATCAAGGATCCTCAAAAAATACACTCATAAATTTGAATTCATTGGTTTTGACTCCCGAATAGATGCAACAAAAGTGATCCGAAGCTTGGCACTCAATGGTAAAAAAATATAAAGACGGAAAATATTTTCTCAATTGGTAAAGAGGAGCATTTAGTCATTGTTAAAGGTAACTTGTTATTCTAAAACTTAATTTTTATTTCTTAAAAAAATATTTTTAGAATCCGACAATGAATGAACACAATGATCACGTATCACCAAAAAAAGTGGCAAAGCGGAAGATCAAGCAAAATAATTACTTGCAGTAATCGAAGAACATCAAAGCCTTGATAATTTGGTCGCTGTTGTGCTTGACAGATGCAACATCAATGTCGGAATATGACTAGGAGTTATAAAAAGACTGTAGATATCTCTTGAAAAACTACTTCAGTGGATTATTTGTCTTCTATACCTGAATGAGTTACCGTTTAGAGAAGTTTTTAACATTCAGATGGCGCACAAAAAGGACCTAGGACTTATGAAGGAAAATTTATTAATGAAGACCTTACAAAAGTCCAATAAAAAGTTTTAAAATAGTTGACTGAAAAGTAAAAACTTATATCAAAGTTTAGTGGATTCTTTAAGCTCAGATCAAAAATATTTTACGAAATAACATTAGGTATACAAACAGGAAAATTTTCGAATTCAAGCTTTTGCTAGAGGTCTCCAAGAGCATTACTAAAGCCAACAGGATTTTAAGATCCTATACTTCACAAAAAATTCCATGTGAGTCCCATAAAAAACTGTAAAATTTATACTATTTTTTACGCTCCTTTATGATTTAAACCAAGTTAAATCCTCTTTGCATTGAGGGATCAAAGCATTTCCAATTCGCTGTAACTTTGTTACAAAAGATTGTGAAGATTTAGCCCCTTCAATCGAAAAAAGTAATGAAGAGAAACGCCCCCCTGAAAATATATTGCTAGGAGGCCTAACCGATAAAGAAATGGAAACAAGAATATTGCCCTGAAAAAGTTTTGCTAACAAGAAAAAATATTTAAAAAAGTTTTTCAACTATCCAACACTGTCAACTTTAATTTTAATTAAATTTTATGTGTCAATTTTACTGTTTGAAAATTAAGGTGTGAAAAATAAAAGTATATAAAAAACTTAAAAACATCAACATTAGTACTATCTTATCATTTTCCTTCTTAAGACTATAACATAACCCTAGTAGGAGCTGTTATTTAAAAAATGGCTGGTGCGTCAGCACTTATGTTCAGTTATTGGCGGTAAATATAATTTGACGATAATGTGTATTAAATTACAAACTCATAAATTTATCACATCTAAATTTTGTATTTTTTTCAAAATAAGCATAACAAAAAAAGCTTTGCATCATAACGAAACATTTGAACGCTATTTGGGGGGTAGGTAAGGGGGGGGGGTCAAACCAATTTCATTTTTCTATTATCATTTAGTTTCTTATGACGCAACTTTCGTGGGGAGATAAAACTTGATATCTCAATATTAGGTATATATATATATGTATATATATATATATATATATATATATATATATATATATATATATATATATATTATAATAAGTTTAAAGTATTTTATCAATAATATTCAAGCCAGAATCAAAATATACTTTATAAATTAAAAATCTATAAAGAATTAAATAAACATCTATACATAAAGAACAAAAAAGAAAATTTAAATTGAAACTAAATCCTCGAGATTACGAAATAAAAGCATATACATTTTTTTAAAGTGTATATATTATAAACAGTTGTTTAAAAATAAAAATATGGAATGTTGACGACTTATAATTTTACTTTTATAAATGAAGGAAATCACCGATATTTTGTATTGAACAGCAATATGCATCTGAAAAAAATATTTTTATGAAATTGTACTATCTCAAGACTACAGTTTCAATATTATTTTTCAACAACTAAAAATACTGCACATATTATTTTCAACAATATTTTTTATGAGTGTTATTTTTGGATGCGTATTTATTTATATATTAATCAGTTTTCTCTTGTGTATGTCTTCATATATATATATTAATATATATATATATATATATATATATATATATAATATATATATATATATATATATATATATATATATATATATTAAATATATAAATATATATATCATATATATAGATAATAGATATATAATATATATATATAATATTATGATATGATATATATATATATATATTCTTATTGCATATATAATATGCTTTTATATATACCTGCTATATACATTTATTATTAATAACGACAATCTTTGTCCCTACTCTAAGCTCAATATACTTTTAAAAATATATATTTCGAAGAAGGTACATATATAATGTCTTGGAGTCTAAAAGTAAATATTTGAACTAAATAAAAATATGAATACATAATTTTTTTCAATTGCACTTCTTTTATCCCCACAAAAAATATAATGCAGTAGAATCAATGCACGTTGGTCTTCTCCTTTGTGCCATAAATGTTAAAAAGCATCTTCATCATAGCATCATGATTCTCCTCTAAAGAAAGAATATAATGAAGATATGAAGAGTCATTAGTATTTCAGAACATAGGAGAATAAATATGTAGGATGTATGTTCATTTGTATTTTTGAAGCATATGCTTATCAGAGGGATCCAATCTTCTTAAGTGCATTTTTTGGCATTCTGCCAGAGCCATGGGGGTGAAAAGAACAGCATTCATTAGCTTATTCACTATTTTTACTCATAGTTAAAGAAAAACGTAGAACCCAAAGGAAATATTCTTTTTAGTTTACTTTAAAAAAGTTTTATAAAATGAGAAATTACTTTGAAAAAAAAAACTTGTCTTTTGTCCCTTGTTCCTATTGAATGCGTATGCTTAATATTGCATCATTCGTTCGCTGCAGATGAGATATTTAATTAGATGCAGAGGTGTTGATGTTCACAAACGTGAGGCTTCACAGCAATTCTAGAGATGGAATATAGAATTAAAGGCATTTTTATTTCATTTTATTAATATTTATATTAAAACGTCATAAATAAATATTATGTAGACTTCATAAAAAAAATTCTGAAGGATATTTTTTCTGGTGGTTTTAATGACGTCAAACGGACAAGGAATAAGTCATACCTTGTATTTCAATATTCCTTGAGGTTCTCGTCTCTATCAGTTCCCAACTTCACAAAAAATGCACCATTAATTATTTTGTTGTCCAAGTATTGGGTTCATTTTGATGAAATATGTTGAAATGATAATATTCTAATAATTTAAAAATATAATGACAAAGATATTATTCATTTATTAAATGTTCCAAGTTTCGGAAGTATTTTAATTTTTTTCATATTTGTACTAGGAAATAAATAGATTAAATCATTAGCACTTATGACTTAGAAAGTCTAATTTACAAAACGACATCAATTATTATTTAAAAAGTATATACTCTTAAGTTTTTTACGGTGTCTTTGTCTCTCTTAAATTCTTGAATATCATAGTGTAAACATATAAAAAATAACAGCATTTTCATTTGTCCTTAAAGCAAGGTGCTTTAATTTTAAATATTCATCACTTCATTTACAAAAAAGGAGTATATTTAAGCATCACAGGAAGCATGAATAATAACATATAAAAAAGAGAAATATTATCTTGAACATGATGAATTTCTTTTACTTTTTTGAATATGTAGATCTTTTTCCTAGACAATTATTCCTTCGAGGCGTGAGTCGTTCTTTCGACTATTTTATCCCAAAGAGTTTATATTTTATATATGTTTACTTTTAATTTGAAAAAAACTTGAAGACTTTTCAGTATTTGTTCCATACCTTACATACATAGATTTGATTTTGATATTTTATTGGAATATACGGTTCACATAATTTCATTTTATATCCGACTGGAGAAAAATGACTGAAGCCTAAAGAACATACAATGAAAAAGCATTGTTTAGATCTTTGGTTAAGATCTTGAGATTGTTTTTTATAAGCCTTACGGGTTTCATATTTGAAATAGCTATGACAATATCATTTATTAAGCAATATGATATCCATTACTTACTTATTATTTAGTATTAATTCATCATCTGTACTTATACGATATATATATATATATAATATATACTATATACTATATATATATATATATTATATATAGATATAATATATATATATATATAGATATATTATATAGATATAGTATATATATAAGGGTAAATATACATATATATACGGAAATTAATAACAATAATCCCAAAAGTTTACTGTTATTGAAACTTATAAAATCAAAAGTAACAATAATTTTACGCTGAATACAAAATTTAAACTAGAGGACTCAGAGAGTGCAAACCTCCGCCGATCCCCACCAAACAAGAGCCTGAACTCAATTGTACTATTCAAACATTCTCCCTTTCACACGCCAAAATATCCTTCGATTTTCTATCTCTAATCATGTTTACCACTCTAGAGGTACATGGAAAGAAAAAGAAACTGACGTCATCAAAGAGGAGAGCACAGCACAGCGACATCTATTGGCAGAGTAGGCTAACTTGAAATATTTATTAGTATTTAGCTCATTTTGCATCTTAAAAAAGTTCTCAGAGATGCCAAAATTTAATCACTTGTTTCTTTTTGGCATTTTCAACAACTCCAAAGTTTCATCCGAATCCGTTCCACACTTTTTGAGTTATCCTGCTGACAAACAAACAACAAACCAACGCCAGTGAAAACAATACCTCCTTCGGCGGAGGTAAAAATGAATAAAATAGTGCTTATTTGCGAACCAATTTTTGTACCGAAATGGTCTGATAGAATTGCATTCGACTGGATATAAATACGCATTATTGCGTTAAAATTGATCTATTGATCCTTTTGGAAAGCAAGCTTTAAAAACTGAAAAAAAAATTAAAAAAAAGTTTTTTCCAATAAACCTAATAAGTGAATCATCTAGCAAGTAAAGATAACTTATTATATTTAATCCGTGGTAAACTATAATTAGTCCATTTAATCATGTGAGTTATTAAACATATC
>CP045901.1:19511659-19562155 GCA_013387185.1 Caligus rogercresseyi
GAGAGAGAGAGAGAAATAGAAGAAATAAAGAAACAGAAGACGGTTAACTATATGTATATTTCCATTAAAATATATCTTGTCCAGTTTAAAGATAGTTTATATTTAAATATATGCAGTCGTTTTATAATAAAATTCTTAAAAGATCTAATAAAGATTGCCTAATTTATTTTTTGGCATCCATTACACAATTTTAATTTACTTTATGACAGCTCAAATATCGCAAAAAAAAGTATTTAATACGATAAGGAAAGTATATGCGCATTAATAAATTTAACCCTGTGAAAGGATAAAAAGAGATAAAAGAAATGCAAGGATGACAAAAGAAACTATTTTTTTGTGTGTGAATGTAAAATATAGCAAGTATTTTTATCTCATTGGGAGTTGAAAATAAGTCTTTTCTATATTATTGTAAGCTTTATCATTTGTGTATTGTTTTTTTACGCGATTATTACGGGATATTTTGGAATTTTAGTATTTAGTTCTTATACATCATATGGAATCATATCATAAATATTTTTTTAAATGATTAAGAATTAAATAAATGGTTTCGTTATTTATTATAATTTAAAATATCATTTTTTGCAATTTATGGTATATTTATTCAGCGTCAGCGTGCTTAAAATCACTGACACTGATTTTGTCTTGAAACATATTAAGAAAAATATAACTTTATAACCATAAATAAACATTTGGTTCAATTTTTTTTATTCATTTTGACATAAAACTTCTTTCAAGGAAGTATGTGCCGCTGCTCCAAAGAATGCAGAAGGGAGCTCGAAAGCCGTGCGTGCTAAGGCGTGTTCTACTCTCAATGTTGGGGGCGCAGGTTCGAATCCCGAGAGGGGATGGTCATTTTTGGTCTGCCTCATTGATAAGATCCTAGGTTCGATAGACTAATTTTAACGCTATAATGCTTATTTATATCCTATCGGATGCAATTCTATCGAACCATATAGGAAAAAAAAAGATGCACCAAAACAACGGATCTTTTGGAGCTGCACTTCGCTTCGCGAAATCTTTAACTTTGCCTCAGAAACTCTCAACGAGAAATACGGAGTGGAAGTAATATTATTAAATAGGAAGTGATATTTTAGCCTTCTACTACGGAGAAGAGGAATCCAAAAGTCAAAGTGCTAAAAATCATATATGAGAAGAGATCGTCGGAGTACTCTGACGTCACAACGATTTTACCTATAGTTAAGGTACATACCAAAGTCTTGCATTTTTAATGGCTGTTATTTGGATTTTTTAATGTCATTTTTAAATGTTGTGCTTCTGTATTGTTTTTTTTCTTCTTAAATTAAATATTTTGTTCACTCTGAAATACAGTTACACCTGTTGTTCATTTTTTATTCATTTATATAAAAACCAAATATAACTTATTCACAGACATAAAACACAATATAGAAAGTGTTTCCATTTTTCAATGTAAACAATCAAAAAATCGTCAGTTGAGTCTTATATCATTTTTATACTTTACATTTTACTTCATCAAAAGCTGAACTTAAATATTTGATAAAATATTAGTTTGGACCTTTGATACACCATCAATTATATTCTGAATTAAACTATTTCAATTGTTTGCTAAAATATATCATAAGACACCACAATGAAATCAGTACGCTCTTAATATACAAAAGACGTCTTATTGTATGTAGAAATGAATAACAAAAACATTGGTTTATTATCTCTTTACGATATTCAAAACTGTCCATTAACCTAATTACATCGCCGATAGATAACAAGCTTTATTGCTGAATATATCTACATTGAAACCCCCTTTTTCTACGAAAAGACAGTAACAAGAGAAAAAAAGGAAGGTCACTCTAACCAAACAATTCAATATCAAGATAACGAATATGGAGAACTGTACTATATAGGTTTCTGTACATATATAGGCATTGCAGCAATATTGTCCACGCCGATTGGTTTGAAGCTCAAATATGGTCATAATTTTGACACTCGTTTTTTACACTAAAGTTTTATGATATAATGAAATTGGGTTCGAATACTCTCGAGAGGGTCATTTGTGATCATTGATAAGATCTTACGTTCCATTGACTAATTTTAATGCTATAATGATTGTTTATATCAGCACGGATGTAATTCTATCGAACCAAATATGCACACACCAAAAAAATGAAGTTTTACATATCTTACGAAAGCATCGCTTCAACGAAAATATTTTTTCAAAACTGTAAAGAACATTGTTTTAAGAAGAAAAAAAAGGGGGGGGGGGACACTAGGACACCTAGATTTTTTTAACAAAATAATTTACATAGATTTGACAGTCAGAACCTTATGTTCCATGAAAGGTAGATTTAATACCAGGAGCTGCCATGATATACATATGATTATATATTTATAAATATACATTCATATAATCAAATATACGAAAATAAGTTACTTTTCTTTTTCGGAAGTCCGTAGTCAAAGAAGGTGCTCTTCCTTCCAACACAGATAGCGTATAGAGCTTAACATTTATTTTTTGTTGCAACAAATTATAGATGTCGTGTGGCTAATCATGTTATATATTTAATATTTTCTAGCTGTTATGTAATTTTAAGAAAAATTATTGTCGAATTTATCGTTTTCAAAACTATTGTCAATTTATCGTTTTTAAAAACTATTGTCAAATTTATCGTTTTAAAAAAAATATTGTAATATTTTGGTCCTTAAAATAAAACTATCGATCGACGATCAATAAACTATATTTATAGCCTTTGGATACCAAAGATTAAAATAAGTGCGCAGCAAACCTGTTTTAACATGCTTAATTTTTAACATATTATGATCTGTTGATATTATTCGAGCATGTCTTTGTTGTTGTGAATAAGTATTTATTCTCATTATCGATGGCGTCATCCCATATTTATTGATGGCTTTCTATTTTTCATGATTGCGGTCATGTAACAGATCTAAATATACATACAAGTTTATGTATAGTTTTCAAAAAATAAGGCTTGATGGTTTTAATGGATTGATCGGCCTCTTTTTTCGGCAATATCCTTTTTTTTTAAACATAAGAAGTACTTGACAGGTTTTTTATATAAAAATATTATCATATAATATTGAAATTAATAGATTACATTATCAGAACATAAAGAATTAGGTCTGCTTTTATTTATGATACTTTATACTCAATTTTCTAAAATAAATAATCATATTTCCTCATAAAATGTTTCATTACTGATGATTATATAATTTTAGCAGTATTAAAAGTATTTTTTGAGTTTTAGTTTATAAGGATTTCTAGCCTTCACTGGAGTCATATTTCTATGAAAGTCAAAATAATTAATTAATGGATTTTGACGTGATTTCACATAAATGTTGAAGATAGATAAAAATAAAATAACAAAATAACATATAAGGAGCATTGTTATCCTCGCCAGTTAATATTATAACTTTTTTTGTTTGTTGATATTTATTACTATCATCCACGATAGACATACACACGAAAACGCACATATAACACTAAAGTAGAGAACACAACCACACTACGGGGTATCTGTGTTACAATAATAATAATACCTATGTACATATACTTATTCCTACTTAAATACTAAAATTATTTTCAATAATATTTTTCATTATTTTACATTGCATAAATTTGATTATTCTAATGTTTTCGTCCTCCTCTTGAGAAACTTCATGCCTCTCATAGGACAGAGCGGGACATCTGTTTATGAGGTGATCTGCAGTCTGCGGTTCTTCCGTGCAGAGATCGCAAATTGGACTGATGTTCTTCCATTTACTCAAGTGCGAGAGAAAAGGTCCATGGCCAGTGACTGCTTGAACAAGCAGTTTCATATTCTCTCGTCGAAATTTGATCGTATTTTGTTGAGGAGTTTTCAACATTAGACGAGTGTGTTTCATATTTACGCTGTTTTTGTGACGGCAGCTCCACCTTTGATAAAACAAACCATCTACTGCCTTCTTTACGTAGCTCGGCGGTACTCCGTGCATATTTGATTTTGACTCTCACAGCCACTTTTTGCAAGATAATCGGCAAATTCATTTCCAGTTATGTCACTGTGACCTTTACACCATTCAAGGTATATGTTTTTCTCCTTTTTTGCTCTTATCAAAGTTTCTTTACATTCTTTGACTATGCAGCTCTTCGTGAGTGGATTGAGGAGAGCCGCAATTGCCGATTGAGAGTCGGATCGTACAACAATATTCCTAGTAGGTTTTTCCAGTTTCAGAAGGTCTTCCACAGATCTTGAAATGGCGAGGACCTCAGCCTGAAATACTGATGCCTCGATTTTTAATGACGCCAGTGAATGATGTAGAGTCATGTCACCCCTAGTGATAGCCCATCCTGCGCCCGTATTTCCGTCTTGGTCTTTAGAACCGTCAGTATAGATTATTGTATCCGGACATTCTATACGATTATTATTGATCCAGACTAGGTCACCTTTTATGTAATCACTAGGCCCATTTATATTTGCTTCACAAAGCAGTTTATCACTAGAAAAGCGGTGTCCACGCCGTCGTGGGAGGTTGCCAATGCCATCCCAAGTATCTTGTGTAAAATGCTTTGTTCTCCATCTGGACTTTGTTGCCTGTGCTTGTACATATAGGTCGAGTGGAATAATACCTAAAGCTGACTCCATGCCTGCGGTAGGTGTTGACCTTAGTGTTTGAGTGATTGATAAAAGTGCTTTCCTTTGTACACTGGTTAGTATTTTGATTCCACTTTTTTTGGATGCAATAGTATGGCCCCATACAAGACAACCATAACATATGATTGGTTTAATCATTGATTCGTAGAGCCAGATAACTTTATCAGACGTCAGCCCCCACTTTTGACCTATGATTGCTTTTGCCATGTTCCATAAGCGAGAGCACTTGGCAGCTTTTTCCTTCAGATGTTCTGTCCAGGTGAGTCCTTGATCAAATACCAAACCTAAGTATTTCAAGCGTGTTGAATACTCAATCTCCTGTCCATCCATTTGTAACCGTGGAAAATATTTTGACCTCAGTTTATACGCCTTTGAGAATACTATAGCACTAGATTTTGTTGGATTAAAGGTCAAGCCATTTGATCTTCCCCAGTCCAGTACAATATTTATTGCATCTTGCATTTTACTGACAAGTGTTTGTGGGTGTTTTCCACTTATTAATAAGATAATGTCATCTGCATAGCCAATTGCTTTGATTGCACCTTTGTGGAACTTTGTAAGTAGAGTGTCCATCACGGCATTCCAGATCACAGGCGAAAGTACTCCTCCTTGAGGACTTCCACGCGTTGGGGTGATGCAGACCCTTTCTCCTTTTATTTCTGCCTTCACCATCCTAGTTTTGATGAGGTCTTTATACCAGGATGTGATGCTCACTGGAATTCCAAGTTTCGACATTGCTTTGTTGGCAGAATGAAATTGAATATTATCAAATGCACCGGTACAATCAAAACTGACAGCAAGTGTACACTGATGCTGATATATCGATTTTTCGATAATATCAGTTACTTGTGATAGTGCCGTCTCTGTAGAAAAGCCTTTTGTGTAGGCATGTTGAGAATGAAAAGATGGAATTACTTTTTCTACTTTCCATTGTACTATTCTTTCTAAGCCTTTGAGGATGTAATTG
Source organism: Caligus rogercresseyi (assembly GCA_013387185.1). Taxonomy (NCBI): domain Eukaryota; kingdom Metazoa; phylum Arthropoda; class Copepoda; order Siphonostomatoida; family Caligidae; genus Caligus; species Caligus rogercresseyi. The sequence goes on from CP045901.1 coordinate 19,517,252, forward strand.
GAAAGGCTGATAGGTCTAAAAGATTTAGCGGAGCTGTAATCATCTTTGCCTGGTTTAGGCAAAAATACAACCTTCATTTCACGCCATTTCTTCGGTGTATATCCAGTGCTAAGAATAACTTTATAAAGATCAGTAATGTAGCATGTCATATTTTCTCCTAGGTGTTGTAATATAATTGGTTTAAGTCCGTCGGGTCCTGGACTTTTATGTGCTCCGAAGGAGTTCAAAGCTTCCCTCACTTTGTCATAGTTCAAATAATCAATCCCGAAATTATTAGTTTGTGATGGTCTTTCAAAAGTTACGCCGATTTTGCAGTCAGGGAAGTGAGTTTCCATGAGAATTTTTAGAGATTCAGCAGGTGACTGTGCATAACCACGATCCGTTTTTAAGAGACCAATTGGGTTGTCTATTGGTTTTTGAACCCTGATTAATCTTGCAATGTCTTTGGGACCTTCAGCATTACTACAGAATTTTCTCCAAGAATCTTTTTGTTCATTTCTAAGAGCCGTCCGATATTCACTTTTAGCAAGTAAATATTTTTCTCTATGGGAAGCTTGCATCCGTTTGGGTTCCAATTTTCTGAGTTTGTGCCTCAAAGTAGCAAGATGCTTTGTCCACCAAGGTACTGACTTAGATTTTATCGTGCTTCTTAAAGGACAAGCAATTTGTATCGCCTTATTTATGACCTCATATAATGATTCTGCACATTGGTCAATGATACTAGGGGAGGGAAGTATTTTAGGTAGAGTTGCCGCATCTGTGTGGTTCCTAAACATGTCCCAGTTAGTTTTCCTCAAGTTTCTTGATTTTTCGGTGATAGGTTTATATCTACCAAAGTTGAAAACTATATATCTATGGTCTGACATAGATGGTCTAAGGTCTACATGCCATCCTGAGACTTCAAATTTTTTAAAGGCATGATGATTTAACATAGTAATGTCTATGGTTGAACTTGCTCGTTGGGTGAGAAATGTTGGTTCATTTCCTTCGTTAATAACAACAAGGTTATTTTCATCTATGATTTTCTCTAGATTTTCTCCCCTTGTGTCAGTATGCTTACTACCCATAGGCGATTATGAGCATTAGAGTCCATAGTGAGTAAAAGTGGTACTTGTTTACTTTCACAGTGCTTAATGAGATTAAGCAGTGTTTCATTTTCTACAGGTAGTTGTTGATCAAGATAAGCAACACTAATATATGTTAAGGACTCGTCTATTTTTATACATATTGTACAAACGTCCTTTTCAGAAAATTCTGGAATTGACCATGCATTCAAATGGTTTACAGTTCGAATGCAGGCTCTCGGGCTAGATCCGTGTTTACTATGGATAGTATACCCACTTAATGCAAGGCTTTTTGTTGAGCCATTACAGAGATATGGTTCAGTTATTAATGCAATAGCAGAAGTTCTTAACTTTAGCTCTGAGTTTGCTGCTTTGCAGTGCTGCGTATTAATATATGTGCAACTTATCATTAGTTGTTTTTATTTACCTTCGAAGGTTGTGACTGGCCAAGAAGGATTTCGGCTGCTTCCTCAAAGAAATGATCGATCTTTGACTGCTTTTTTGGACCTCGTTTTTGTTTAAAATTTAATTTTAATTTACCTTCTTGGGATGATGTGGCCGTTGTTGTGTTGCTGTCAGTATTATCTTCTTTCCCAGTGTCCTCATTCGATACTCCACCAGTGTTTGTGTCAGTATTACGGTATCTCCTTCTACTTCAGCGCCCTTATTCGAGATGGTATTTGTGCTCTCTTTGGTGGCTAGATGGTCGCTAGTGGAATTATCACATATTCCACTCGGGTTCTGACTCTGAAGCTCCTCTTTGTCCTCATCTTCTGTTTCTTGCTCAGGTTGTTCAATTGTCGCCTTCCGAGGGTCTTGGAATCGTACTTTTCCTGCAGAGGCTATACGTAGGGTACAATCAACAAGTTGCATGTCTTTCAATGCGGTTGTGTCAACAGATAAATGTAGAACTTTCCCTGTCTTAGTCATTTCTGACCTGGTAATTTCTACCTTACCGTTGATTTTTAGAGTTTTGCATTGGTGAGAGATAATGCGAGTGAGTACTTCGTCCGCAATGTTTCCAGTTACCCCTCTTATGAATCCTGTGAGACTCGTCTTTTCTTTCCTTTCCTCCCTCATTTTTTCAGCTTCAGCCCATGAAATGGGTAGGAGAGGAGTTGATTTAGCGACAATATTCCTGACATATCGGCCAGAAGCATCATCATTCACGTAAATAGCAGCTCTCTTGTTGGTGTATCTACGCCCTTCAAAATTTGGGATCCACTCATCACCCGGAGAGGACAGGCGGCGTACATAATCCGTATCCAGGATTTCAATGACTTTGTGCCATTCGACCAACGAAATGTGGTTACCGTTTTTCCTTGTGAGAACAATTTCATTTGCCTCTTTGGCAATTTGGGCGTATAAAAACACTTTTTTGGGCCTGGGTTTTACCCCTTCTTTTTCCGTGTTCCTTACGGTATCCTGAGAGTTTTGGCATCTCTTTGGAGGAGGAGTTTCCTCTGTGTGGCCTTCTCTGCCGCGCTTCATTTTTGTGTCTTTATTAAAGACGGTGTTTTTCTGTTCGTGGACAGTTTTTTGGCGAGGAGCCTCTTTTAGATCCTCTTTTTGGCTCTTAGATTGAGCCTTTGTTCTTTTACCCCACTTATTGTAGGTAACTTTTTCCCAAACCATGGTGTTTGGATTGTTATCTTCAGGTTCTTCCATAGCTCTTCCTTATAACACTTCTTATATAGACGCTTAATATGAGACTATATTAAATATGGTTGAGGTTGAGCGATAACGGTAAGAAGAAAGTTCCGTTCCTTTTTTCTATACCTAAGATTACTAATAATAACAATAGCAACAATGACTTAGCCAAAATTAGGATTGTCCAACGATTTTCAGTCCGTGAAAAACAGAGGTTCCATCAACTGAGGCCGAGTCCAAGGCTGGAGGCAGATGCAGGGGGCTCTTGTAACACTTTTTAGTCCAGTAAAAAGGTTCAAGAATACCTCTGATCCCCTGAAAGCGATATATTTTCAAGAGCGACACTGATGACGTCTTATCCAAGTACATAGGTAGGTAGGTCTTCTAATATTATAACTATAAGGACAAATATTTTAATTCTATCGACTTTCCTTTGTTATATATTTAAAAATAAAATGCCCTTCATTCAATTTTTGAAAGCATACCTAATTTTAAATTTAACAAACATTTTGCAAGACTTTTTGTCAGTAATACAAGTGAGGACGAGGACATCTGGAATCATATGATTACTTTCCTACAGAAAACAAATAGAGAGTTTTTTCCGAAATTACAAAAAAAAAAATCCGCTTATTTGATTGAATAGATATGCTTCCTACTGGATATAAATAATCATTATAACTTTAAAATTAGTCTATCAAACCTAGATCTTATCAATGTTGGTTTTGGCCAAAATACACCTTTCCCTCTCGATAGTTGAACCGTCACTCCCAACATTGAGAGTTAAAGCACTGAGCTATCGGACTCCCTCACGATATTTTCACTTGTTAATTCACTTCTAAACTCATAATTATACTTTGGTTCACCAATTGCTTAAAATTCAAAATACTAATAAAAATCCATCATGACAAGGATCACTAACGATTGACAAGTACCGCTTGTGTTTGAAAGGATGATGTCCTTATCGCTGACTTGATGTTTTCATCTCAACACCCACTAGCGTAGTGATGATTTATAGTAAAAACTGCGTTTTAAAGAATAATCACTCTCTTTGTATCTTTCATCAATAACATCCAAACAAAAAGATCTATTTATATTATAAGTTTTAATCATTTGTACGGCTTCAAAAAAGTATTTAGAACGGCTAATTGATTGAATGAGGTATATAAACATTTTAAAATACAGTATTATTATTTTCTTTTAACGTATTTGTCGGCCTTAATTGAAGGCCGCGTAAAGTTAAATAACATACACATTGTGTATACAGACATAATATCATGTGTTAATTGTTTGTATTAATTATGATTAAGCAATTATAGACTTTGCAATTGTGAATTAGGAGATCTCCTCTCCGAGTCCTATGAAATTTTTGGGAATGTAAACTTATACATGTAATGTAATTATAGGGGTAGACATTATTGACTGAATATAGTAGTTTCGATAAACTTAATTTGAAGGTGCAAAATATCCAAAAATATATACATTTATTATTTAACGAACATTATCAATATCGATTTTCAATTCTGTTAATAAATTATTGTTCCTTTTTTACTTTGCCCGCAATTTAGATGCAAACAAAAGAAGATTAATGAAATGTATTTTACACTTTCTTCTCTGAGCTTACATATCTGTAAGCATTCGATTATCTTCCTCCGTAAAGTTTTTATCAGCACTCTATTTGATATATGATAGTCCAAGTTAGAAAATAGTGAAAAACAATATTATATACTTTGTGTCCATTGAATTGAAAGGTGTAAGTTATCTTTGTGAACTAGAATAAAATGTGTCTTGCTATTGAAAAGATAGGTGGTACGTTTTTAAACGTTCAACACATTTTTTTTCAAGTGGATCCTTTGGAAATAAAGAGGTGGTTAATAAATAATTAATAGTGTAGGAAGATGGTCATTTCAGTTACATATAAATATATTTTTTCGCAAAGAAAAAGTTTTATATTTATGTGAAGAGGAACCCGAAACTTCGAGAGTTTATTTTTATGTATTGAAAAATTGGAGTCATCGAGCTAATGGAGACTACAAATTCCTATAAACGAATTATATCATTTACGAGAGAAAAGAAACCGACAAAATCATCGCCATTAATACATAAACAAAACATGTAATCGTCTATGAAACAATAAAGATACATTTTAACCGATTCACAATAAAAATTACAAATAATTATTCTAAGTTGCTTAAATATCCTAAAAAATAATACTCGTTTTTTTATCTTTGTATTTTTTATCTATTCTTAAAAAAATTATATCATGTTTGTTTAAAAAATGCTCAAAGCCTTGGAACTGTCAAAAAAGTATGCAAGAATAAGGAAAGACATTTAATTTTGGCTAAAAATGGACAATGTCCCATTAAGTTAATTCTTAGAAAGTACCATGCTTCACTATTACGATATTAGACTGTTCATTTGTTATGAAAACGTCTTTAAAATGTAGTTGTGATTCTGAATGTATTCCATACTAATTCAAGATATGGTATGAAAAAACAATGTTTATAAAATGTATTTTAAATCTATACATGTAATTAGACTGTAATACGTAACAAATAATAAAATTCACTAAGATATATAAATATATGTTAGCTTTTCCGTGCTTTCATGTATATTGAAACGTCATAAATGCTAGTATCATTTTCACGTCATAAAAATATATTACTACAATATATTTGATGACGTGAGCGATGAGAATACATTAACTATGGTATTCTTTCCTCTCCTTTGTGTTGCCATTAAACAAATCAACGGCAGCGAAAGGTAAGCCTCTTGGCCAAAAGGGAATACTTATTAGTCCCTGTATCTTGATGCTTCCTGTTTAAATGGAAAATAAATATCTATTTAGAAAAGAATATCTAAACAATGCGAATGATTATTAATATCCCAACAGCTATTCGTATACATCTACGAAGGTATTAAGGGAAAGCTAGCACGGATTTTTCTCCGTATCGCAGATTTTTACTTCTAGTTTTTATTTCCTTTCATTCTCAAAAAGAGGAACCGGATCACACCCTTTGAGCAACAAAAAAAAAGAAACGATTTGTTACTTATGAGAAAGAATGGGAGGGATAACAAACATGTTTTATAAAAACATATATGTCTTGTAACCTTGTAAACGTAAAATATATATCTTTTATAAGAAAAGATTCTTGCTATCGGTAAAAACTCGATAAACAAGATTCATAATGTTGTTATTAAAAACGAAAAATGGTTTACATTGATCTTACAGATATCTGTGAATATATAACTCGAAACATAACTTCCAAATATTATTTAGGGAATTGAATTATGAAACTTAGTATATGGAAAAAATACTTTAAGGCAAAATATTATAAAATATATTTCATGTATTTAATTAATCGATAACTTTAAAATTACATAAAGCAATAAGGACATGAATAGTTAGAACTTGTAAAATTTATTATGTAAAAATTTTATTTTATTATAAAATTTTTTTGTTTGATGGAAACACATAAGAAACAAATAAAATAAATTATAAATATGTAAAAAATAGCTAGACTGTAATACGTAACAAATATAAGCACTGATATAAGAATATTTTAGCTTTTCCGTGCTTTCATGTAAATTAAAACGTCATAAATGCTAGTATCATTTTCACGTCATAAAATATATTACTACAATATATTTTTGATGACGTGAGCGATGAGAATACATTAACAATATGGTATTCTTTCCTCTCCTAGTTGTGTTGCCATTAAACAAATCAACGGCAAGCGAAAGGTAAGCTCTCTTGGCCAAAAGGGAATACCTATTAGTCCCTGTATCTTGATGCTTTCCTGTTTAAATGGAAAATAAATATCTATTTAGAAAAGAATATCTAAACAATGCGAATGATTATTAATATATCCCAACAGCTATTCGTATACATCTACGAAGGGTATTAAGGGAAAGCTAGCACGGATTTTTCTCCGTATCGCACCGATTTTTTCTACTCTAGTTTTTATTTCCTTTTCATTTCTTCAAAAGAGGAACCGGAATCACACCCTTTTGAGCAACAAAAAAAAGAAACGATTTGTTACTATGAGAAAGAATGGGAGAGGGATAACAAACATGTTTTATAAAAACATATATTGTCTTGCTAACCTTGTAAACGTAAAACATATATCTTTTTAATAAGAAAAGATTCTTACTATCGGTAAAAACCTCGATTAAACAAGATTCATAATGTTGTTTATTAAAAACGAAAATGGTTTACATTGATCTTACAGATATCGTGAAGTATATAACTTATTTTACGACACATAACTTCCAAATATTTATTTAGGGAATTGAATTATGAAACTTAGTATATGGAAGAATAATACTTTAAGGCAAAATTATTTTGTTTTTGATCAGATTCAAGTTGACTCGATAAATAAAAATCATATAAATCTGCCCATTCATACATATACGTTTATTAGTTTTTATGTCTTTTAAGTTTAAAAATACTAACCCAACAGAATTACGTTGAAAAATTATTCAATAAAAACTCAATGACAGATCGATATATTATAGTCAAATTATTTGATGATTATACTGTTGCTTTATCAAATTACTTTGGATTCATTATGACAGACTATTTGTAAAACAAAAATCTATAGTATATATATTTTTGTGCTTTATATCAATTGCTTTGATTGACATTTTGATTTGATAGAAAGCAATTCTATTTAGTATATTTGTTTCTGAGAAATAAAGTTCTTGTTTAATAATCATGATTAATCAGTTATCAGATATTGTTTCATTTCTTATTAATAATATTTCTGGCATGTAATCTAATTTTTCTTCATCCTGGGAGTTATAATTGACTGCTCCAAGAAGTGAGTGATGATGTTTTCATATATATTTTCAATTTTTTACATAAATTAGGTTCATAAAGTAATGTGAAACATTAATTTAATTGAAAAATGATTATATACACAAATTAAGGTTTGTTCAATATTTTAATATGAGTAAATTTCATAATATATCAATTGCATAAAGTATAAACTGAAAATTTCGTCAGATGCTAGCATGATTTAAATTCGGAAGCTTTAGCAACTGCCGATCGTCATATATTATAAATATCCCTTTCATAATATTGTTTTTATTTTGATCGTCTCATATCTTAGTTTTAAACACAAAATATGTTTATTTATATATCTTTAAATTAAATAGTTTATTAGTCAAATATTTTGAACTCATTTTGTTATTCAGTGCATTTAAAAGATAATATGCCAAATATTACTACAAAGAAGAAAATCACTTATTTATAATTAAATATGGTTATGGAAATAATCCTGGGACTATTAATATAAGAAATCAATCAAAAATGAGGTCTAAAGCTATGAATATATTTAAAAAAGTCTTATAAAAATCGTTTTTTATTTTTTTTAGCGTGTCAAATTATCGATGTTGAGGGACCAGATTTGGCTCCTCCAGAGAGGAGTAAAAGCTCAATATTGTTGTATTTCATAGATGCCTCGGCTCAATGAGTCATTTTACTAATACTATAACGCTTCCCAATAGATCCAGGGATCCCAAATAGCACTCAAGATATATTGTAAATATACTAATTACCTAAATTATCATCTCAAGTCTGACCCGCTAAGCCCATGAAGAAGAATATATATAGAAAAAGGAAGTACATGGGAAGGTACTGTGAGGACGGCGTTGAAAGAGGAGCTGCCAGTGACGTCAGTATTGAAGAACGTATCCCAACGTTTGTTAAGACACTTGTTATATCAGCTCTCCGTTGAAGAAGTATCTAGAGTTTTATTCATTCATTCACTCAAAAAGTATATTATGTTTGGAAAAACATTTTGACATTTTTAATTTAAAAACATTGTGTTTTTTTAAATAGAGGAATAAAATATAGTATCTTACAAAATACAATAATATTTTATAATGCAAAATATTTTTGATTGTATTAATGATATCAGTCATCCAGAAAGGAAAGCCATACAGAAAAATTAATAATATTCTTATGTCTCATATACTAAGACGTTGATTCACAGTTTAGACATTAAAAAGGATTTGAGTACCACAATTTGTCTACACTTAAACTCCTAATAGTATCATTAACTTGGAAAACAGGGATTACTCATAAGCCTATGTTTTCTTTTATGTGTAAGTAGTACTTACATGTTTAAGCCATTTATTTAGAGACTACCCACACATTTAAAACTCTTTTTTCTATTCAAAGACTGTAACTAAGTGTTCATTATTATCTACCACCACTAATATGTATACCCAAACACAATGAGGGATATGTGTGTCTTGGAGTGTTCGGTTATATATGAGGATGTAGCGGAAAGAAAGTTCCTCCACATAGAATTTATATGGATACGAAATTTCGTTTCATATTTGTTAACCAAATTTTACCCTCATTAATTGAGTAAAAAGGATCTTTACAAACTTAAATGTTGGTAAGAAAGGTTGTAAATTTAAGATAGTAACATTATTGTTTCAATATTTTTTTTTTTGATAAATAACACATATTCTTAAGCTTAAATTGTGATATGTTGATAAATGACACTCAAAAACTATTATTAAAAAATGATATTAAAGAATATATATTCATACATATATATATATTATATGATATATACACATATATATATATATATATATATATATATATATATATATATATATATATATATATATTATATCCATCTAATCAAAAACATCAATCCTACACACAAATATTTATAGTTTTTTGCAAAAAGTCTTCATGTATGCTGTATAATTGATTAAAATGGTTTCAATTGCAATTATCTTGTTCACGTATTTTTTTAAATTTTTTTGTGTATATGAATATTTTAATTTCAAGTATCACTTTTTAATATATTAATTTTTTATGTTAAGAATCATGAAACTTTATTCGTCAATGTAACGGCTTGTATACGGCCAAGCCATAAAGAATGAGTATAGTACTTTATATATTAAATGTAAGTCAAAATTAAAACGATGTCCTATTGATCACATAATTTTCTATTCAGAGAGTTTGAGTGTGTTACGTAAGTGACATAAATAGTTGACAATCACGTCTTTTTTATATTTCATAGCTCTTACTGCTACAAATGGAGTGTCTGGTTTACGTTCCTACTTTTTGATCCGGTACAAGTTCGGCGGCCAGACAGTCAACGAAATCAACACATAACTCTTCCGTATGTTCCCTGGTACCTGTCCTTGTCACTCTACTATCAAAAAATGGAGAAAGGACAATAGTCAGAGCTTTGCCCCTGGAGAAGAGGACAAGCCCTGAACGTCCCCTGAAGATAAGGACAAACGAGAATGTCGGACAAGTGAAGCATCTAAACAAATGGAACTCGCGATGAACAGCCGTGAGGTTGCTGTGGAGGTTTCTCTACTTGATATAACCCTTACCGGGATCATCAAAGAAGATATTGGAATATAACATCCTCAGTTGCCTCGTCCCTCATCAACTCTCAGAAATAACAAAAACATAATGTCTAGACCTCTTAAAGATGTTCCGGGACCAAAGAGAGGGCTATCTGGCTGACTCGTCTGTTAGTTCAGGACGAATCCTGAATCTACTGGTCTCAGAAAAGCGGAAGCACATCTGGTCGACTCAAACAAGGACCCTGTTCTAACCCCCCCCCCCCTTATGAAATTGACGACTAGGAAAACGATGATCCGGCCTGATGGATTACCTCTAGATCTGGGACAACGCTCGTCCTCATAATGCCGCTGGAAAACGGTAGTTTATGATCCGAAGGGAATTGTAATCAGTCAAACAGAGTCCTACAGCCCAGATCTGAACCCATGTGATCGGTTCCTCTCTCGGATATTGAAGCTTTTGCTCAAAAATGAAGATTTGTAGGGCATTTACCGTGCAGCGAGTGATGAAGAGGGTGAGCGAAGATGAGATGTTTGACCGAGTCAAGAATCAATCGCAGCCGGAGGGGATTATGTTTTCTAAATTTAGAAGTTTTTTATTTTATGTAAGTCATGAGTTTTATTATAGGTCACAAGACAAGCACTGTATCATATTGTAATTACAAGACAACATAAGAAAAACTGAGAGTTACAACAATTTAATTATTGTTTGCAAAAAAATTAAAGTTGGTCAAGTGATTTAATCCATTGAAATACGATTTTCAAAATAAGTGTAATTCTTTTAATCATACAGCGCTCATAAAAGTTACTAAATTTCTATCTAGCACAATCTTAGAACACTATATAGTTAGACTCCCTTACATGGAATCTTTTGCTTTAAGTAGATTTGATGGTTATAATTAAGTTAGAAAGGTAGTTTATATATGATTGAAAGAAATTATCCGATTCTTCTAGTGGATTTGATGCCTATAATTAAGTTAGGAAAGTAATCTATTTATGAAATAAAGAAAGAAGTTTAGTATTTAGGATTTTTCTACAAACAACTCTCATACACATTATGATATCATTTTTGAAAACTTTATTAGAACGAAATATGGTAATAGATATTTTTAAAAACTATATTTAAAATTTGTTTAATTATATTTTCCCATTTTAACACCCAAAATCTTATAATAAGATTCTGAGTTATCAAAAAAGTTGGAACCTAAAATAACAAGGCACAACGTCTCCTTTTTATGATCCATAAATGGCAATAGGCTCAAAATGCTGGATCATTTATAACTTATTGCTGAGATTGATTAAATATACAAAGCTCTGTTAATGTGTAATGGATTCTAACAATTTGAAAATGTAACATTAAGCAATACTTGCTATATCTCTTTTGAGTTATATTTGCCAATTGTTAACAAGCCAAGACAATTTTCTACAATTATCTTTAAAAAAAGAGTAATATTATGTTTAATATTAAACATTGGCAAAGATGTTTTGTTTCTTTTAAATATAAATAATGAATGTTTTTCATGCTAAAGGAAAGGCCTTAGATATACATGACATTTTGCAACCACATATTGTGCAAGGAAATGAATGTAAAGGAAAGTAATATAAACTACTTTTAGGAGATATCTATCATTTGTCTTCATATTAACAGACGGATTCTGTATGCAATAATTTTTATCTCATATTAACCCAGAACTGTGGAAAAAGTATTTTCCTTCTATAAATAATATATATTTAGATACAAAATATTTTATTATTTTGTTGCCAAGGAGACATATGCATTAAACAAATGTTTTAATCTATCAATTATAAGGAACAACGTAGTATCTAAATACAAATAGTTTAATACCCTATCCCGTCTTTTTTAGATATCATCAGTCATTGTCGAACAAATTTTCTCACTCGAGAGTGTCGTTTTTGCCAGCAAAGTGAGAGACGTCTTATCTCATGTTGGTTGAGTGTAATTATTTTGTCTCAAGAGAATGATGGCTCAAAAATGCTTTAACCACATCTACCAGAGCTAAAGCAGATACCAGCAATTCTTAGGAATTGTAACATTGGTTACCTGTTTCCCTTCCGATGTAGAACGGGTAAGCAACATGGTTAAAGTGGTTTGTGTGTTCAACAGAATGGGCTAAGATCGTAAATTCAATTCCGCCTTGGACTCAAGCTTCGACTTCAATTCGTACTCTTGGATCCTACCCTCAAATAAACCATATCCTGTAATAATATTTTATGTAGATAAAAAACTATTGGTGTCTAAACCAAAATGTTAATGCTCGTTTGGTTAAGTATTATTTATTACTTTTGTTAAACTACAAATATAATCATAGAAAATTGGTTTGTTTTGCACGTTTAAATTTTGTATTCAGTATTAAGATGAATTTAAACTATTACTATATTATATAATATTATTTCATAGCTATCATGCTGCAGAAAAAGTTTTAAGGTTCTTAATTACAAATATAAAAATTAAATAATTCTTAAGCCCAAACTTTTTTTACTCAAAATTTATTTCGTTGGAACTATAAAAAAATATTATCTTCTTCAAATATGTCGAGATATATTTTCATAATACTTTCATTCTATACATTATGATATTTATATTATAATACTTTAATTTAAATTTTGAACGTTCAATACATGACATTTATCCTGTCGTTTTGATTGTTTTTATATAGGCATGGCTTCTCCTTTAAACGCCTGAAATAAGACAAAAGTCGCTCTGGCTCTAAATCAGTTTGAAATCGTTTGAAATAAAAAAGAATCAATGCATGACGATAGTTTATAGATAGTGTGAATCCCGGAACAATTCAAATTGTTTTTATGTCATAAATTTAAGGTAGAGGCTTGCTTTGTTAAGGTTGGTCTTTACAAGAAGTGAGGTCATTGTATTCAATTTTACTAAAGAAAGAGGTGTTCCTTATTTGATGATCATATGAAATCTAATGTCTGCAGCGATTATTAACAACTTTATTTGCACATGATTTGTAATACTATCAATGCAAATTATTATTACACAATGCATTATTCAGCCCATTCATTAAAAACCTAATAATTTTGATTAACAAATATTTTTTTAATACTTTAAATGAAAACATATATAAATAAAAAATATTAAAAATATATTTATAGTAAATGCGTCAGATCTAATAAAGAAATATATAATCATTCAAACTTAAATGCCTATCAGGGAGTACACTATATATGAAAATACGTGCTTGATTCTCAATGATGAGGGAGCAAGACTACCGAGAGAACCTCATAAAAAATATACATTAATGCACTACTTTTAATGCAATATTGCTTATTCATTTTCAAAGGAATGCAATTCATCGAACCTAATATGCAAAAAACTGCTCTCATCAATTACATAATATTCTTTATAAAAGTTGCAACTTTTAATTTGCTAAATATAAGGTTACTTTTTCCTTTTGCTAAAGTTGCTAAATAGCTTGTTATTAGTAAACTTCACTTAAAGTACTATGAGCAAACTTATTCGATTTACTTTCATAAGTGTTTCATTATTGGGAGTAATCAGTGAACCACTACTTATTTGTAAAGTTATTTCATTATCATACTACAAAGTAAGTTTTGCATAGATATATTGAAAAACACTTCTTCCTTCCTGAATTTATTTAAACGATTAGATTATATATATTAAACTTTGTCAATCCTCGACAATTATTTCTTGCTATCATCAAGTTTATGACACTTAAATAGTTTTTTGTTGCTATTTTCAATTTGCTAATAAGTGCATAGCTTGAAACGATTCTAAGCCCTTGAAAGAGTGCTAAACAAAATGTTAATATAATTTAACGCATCTTGAAAGTAAATTGAAGATGAATGATTAGTTATTTTTATCGTTTACATTTGTATTAAGAAGGATACTTTTTCAGAAAATATAATTTTATATTACATTTTCCTATAGAATTCAATGTCATCCTTACAAATGAATGATTTAAATGGAAATCTTATTTTTCTCATTAAGAACAATATAATAATAGATTCATAGGGAAATCATAGTGTATGAATGTATATATAGACGATGTTTTTATCATTACATAGTGGTGGGTAAAGACACTATTTACACCAAAACATTTTTTTAGGACAACTATTAACAAAAAAAACGAGGATTAAATTGTTCATTATCCTGGGCAAACTGTAGATCGAATAATATATTGAATGGTATAAGTACCACGAGACTTTTTTCTAGGCCTTTATTGGTTATAAAAAACCTTTTGTAATATGAAACTAGAAGCACTCAGAGAGTGCAAACCTCCGCCGATCCCCACCAAATGAATCACTTGTCATTTTGTCGTTTCCAACCCTCTACGCACTGTCCCTTTATTTACACTCTAGAGGTACAGGGAAAGAAAAAAACTGACGTCATCAAAGAGGAGAGCACAGCACAGCGACATCTATTGGCAGAGTAAGCTAACTTGAAATATTTATTAGTATTTAGCTCATTGTGCATCTGAAAGAAGCACTCAGAGATGTCAAATTTAATCACTTGTTCCTTTTGGCATTTTCAACAACTCACAAAGTTTCATCCGAATCCGTTTCGCGCACTTTTTGAGTTATTCTGCTGGACAAACAAACAAACACAAACCAACAACCAACCAACAAACTAACGCCAGTGAAAACATACCTTCTTTGGCGGAGGTAAAAAGGCTTTACTCTTATGTAACATAGGCTAAGAGTTCTGTCTTAGAATATGTAGGAATAAGATGTCTTTTCTTATGGTCCTCGAGCCCTGTATTGTACAAATCCTCTGAATGTGCCTTTTCATATGTCCTTGGTGTACTTTTAAATCAATACAACAAATACTGACTCTAAAGGTTAAAATGGAATACTTATTTTTTCTCTTGCTCTTCAAACAATTAAATCGTTAATTATATGATACATGAATTCGACTTAGAGACTGAAAAAACATTTTAATGGTGAGACTACATACAAAAACATCCTTCCAGAGGAGGAAAAGACTCTGCAGTTTTAAGTTTATTCAAAAGGGATTAAAAGCTGCACACACAGGAAATACGAATGGATAAAAGTTTTTCTTTAAGGGACGGAAAAAAAAAATTATCCACGCATAAAGTTTTGAGATGTACTTTTAGAAGCAGCGGCACGAATAGTTTTTTGTAATTCTATGGATCGAGGTCTATGCGAAGAGTCAATTTGTGTTCTAAAGGGATGATATTATTATATACTTGAATGGATGTACGCACCTAAAAATGCAGAAAGTGAAGGGATGCTTTATTTTCTAATGTCTAATACAATACTTCTTATTTACTCTACTTTTTTCTACAAATCACGTATTTATTTTTGCGTATTGTTATATAGAATTACCACGTTTGACTCTATTAATCTCTCTGTGTTGAAAAACAATAATATTATTGCTAAGAACATATATACCGCAACGTTCTTTAAAATATATTCCCACTTCAAGAACTCATGAAAGACGCCGTCCCAAGAAACATATTTTTTCCTTCACTCAACAACCCAAAAATCTCTTTAAAAATATCTTAAATGTATTCAAATCATTTATATGCACCTTCATTCAATGTTTAACCTTAATATATGGTTTTAATGTATCTTTTCAATTATGATTAAAAACATTAAGTAGGGCTATACAAAAGAGTTAAAAAATAACAAATGTATACAGCAAAACTAGAAACATAAAAATGTTTATTTTCATGGAATTAATTTAATTATGACGACATTTATTAGGAAATGTCTCTTTTGTAACAAGGACATTAAGTTTTTATTATATGCGTACTCAAATATGCAAATTAAATTTGAATGAGCCATGAAGTCAAATATATATGAATAATTAATAATGTGCATCTAATATTTTTTGTTCTTACCTTTTTTCCCGTGTCGTCCGTTTCTTTTTCGGACTTTCACCATACGATAGACAACCTCAGCAAGGCTATTATTGTCTTGGTTTAGCTGCTTTCTTCGACGACGATGGATTTTACGACCCAGAACGTAGAAGGTAAGCATCTCACCCTTTCCCTTCACTTTGATTAGCCCTCGCTCCTTAACAATGTATCCACGATCTGACAATTTCTGAAAGAACATAAAAATAAGGCATAGTTAATTATACGTATATATGAAATAAAAGGCTCAACTTTGTTAAGACAACAACACTAAATTTGCTTGAGAAGCAGTGACTATGAAATGTTTAGTTTTTGGAATAAAAAATATTTATATTGTTGTTGAGATAATTAATATATATCTTGAAGATTCTTCAAGAGAGCAAAATATTCATTCATAAAAAGTTAAGGACA
The DNA here is from genome assembly GCA_013387185.1 of Caligus rogercresseyi. NCBI lineage: Eukaryota > Metazoa > Arthropoda > Copepoda > Siphonostomatoida > Caligidae > Caligus > Caligus rogercresseyi. The sequence goes on from CP045901.1 coordinate 19,533,600, forward strand.
TTGGCATAACAACATGGAAAAAATTATATAGATTATATATATTAGTCTTTAAAAATATCCGAAAAGTCAGTCTATATTTTATGTTGCACATCGCGTGTGGCAAAGGTAAGACTTTTTGAACATTTCTTGTTCATAAATAAGTTTCCCACATACATTCAAAGAGATTTGAGAATATGGGTGTGTTATTTTTGACTATATTTCTTGTATACTTGTATTTTTTATAAGGAATATTGCTTCTATTGCCTAAAAAACATGCATAACTCAAACTTAGCCAAAACAGTCATAATCTCTCTTTAAAGTAACGTTAAGGTTATCTCTGATTTATTTATACAATATATTTTGAGAAATATTTGTGATTGATCACAGTATTGCAGATACAAATTTGAATATATGAATATTCAAAAACTAAAAATCAGACAAAGCAAAATGTATTATTTTAAAGCATCCTTCAAAAACAATGTCATTTTTTAAATTAACCAGTTCGTTTATTATGTAAATAAATAAAAAATGAGACATTTACATAAAACCCAAAGCAAATGCGTTATAAAACATAAATAAACATTATAGTTTAAAATTTTTGCTCTGGGGAGGAACACAAACAATAAATATTATATTCATTTTTTAAATATATCATTCGAGAGGACACTAAATTGAATGACGAAAAAGCAGAGCTCCACGTAAAGCCAGTAAGACGGTGCACAAGAAAAGCTTGGGATTCCTCAAATTGGTTTATTCCCAAAGTATATGTCTCTATCATGAATTATAGAGACAAAATATGATATAGAAAAATATTTTGAATCAGATAAAGTAGGTATTCAAGTTTTCAATTATGTATTTTCAATAACTTTTAATTTTTTTTTCACTTTTCTACAAAACTCTGATCTCCATAATCACATACCAAAATTTAATGACCTTCTTTATCACATATTCTATATAAATATGAAATCTTTAAAATTTATTCATTAATTAATTCACATCTGATTAATTTGAAAGCTCCATTGGATTCCATATATTTCATAAATTTTTCGATGGATGCATTTGACCCAAATATATTCTTGTTTGCTTAAAAGTCTTTGGCGTTTCTAGTTTTCATCATTATAGTTATGTTGGGTAAGAAATATTTTAGAGACTAAATTAAAACAGTTAGTGTGTAACCAGAATTTGGTTCTATTTACTAAATATATTATCCTGCAATACAATTCTTTTCTAATGAAATGAGACTGTAGAATTTTTGTTTATATTACGAATAAAAATAGAAACATCGATCGTTTGTTCGATTCCCTGTATCCCCAAACGATTCATTAGATCTTGACGAAATTGTCAATGCATATTTTCGAGGGGCTCATGGAGTAGGGGTTAAGTGAGGGTGACACTACCGGAAAATTCATTACAGCCATGTTTATTTTAGCCACCAAAACGGGTGTTTTTTGCCATTTCTTAAAACTGACGAGTTAAATTTGGAACAAATTGTCTACGGATCATTTAGAGATGTTAAGGTATTTTTTGGACTATTGGGTCTATCCCGGAAAATTTGTTTTTTATATGTTATTTTTATGCTAAAAACCAGTTTTCTTCTATTATTCTTGATAATGAAGCGTTAGATTTAGGCAAACCCTTAAGTGAAGGAATTTTAGTTGCTAAGAAATATTTTTGGTTGGATGGTTGTTCCTGTAACTAATAGTTATAATTATATATATTTATTTTCTTGTTCTGTCCTCTGTGTCTCCTAAGCACTGGGTTATAATAATTTGATCTAATTTTCTATGGACAAGTTTGAGGGAATTTAGGGTCATAGTGGACATTCCTGGGAATCCTCGGCAACAAAAAGTAGCAAATACCATTTTATTAAAATGACACGGATTTGCTTATGATTCAACCCATGCTTCATTTAAAAATTAACATTTACCCAGCACAAAGGTTAAACACACCGGCATAATTATATGTATTGCAAAGATAACTAATAATATTGAAGGTAAATGCTATATAAACATCTTCATAAACACTCAAGTTATTTTTCCAGCAAAAATAAAGTAACTGTTGGCAGCAAAGGGGAAGCAAATCTTCTGAAGTTTATATATATATACATACGCAAAAGTGATTTTCATAAAGACTCTACATTAGATTTTGAAGGAGCTGGGTTTTCATTCTGTGAAAGCAATTATAAAAGATGTACTCAATAATAATTATCTTTAATAAAGCCAGTAAGTGAGGCAAAAAACTCTCCGAAAATAGATGAAGGCTTCGTAAAATATTTAGAATACTACCTATCGGATTTATATGACTTTATAAATACAATTTATGTAATACTTATAGGGGTTTAAAAAAAACTTTAGAGTAATTTATACGTCCTATGCTATGAACAAAAATGTCTTAGTAAACTTTAATGGTAAGTTTATCAATGCTAACGTTATGATACAGAATGAAACTGAAAAACAGGTTCTTTATACACTTTGAATATATTTATTTATACGTGACTAGCCATGATTTTACAAAGCATAGCAGATTCAAGGACCCTGAGTACATCAAGAAATCGGAATCTAAGAATATTGTTTATTTATATTGCTTAATAGTTCTTCATATAAGTCAGTCTCCTGTATTATAACCAAGGACACACTTCCATGTATCAGAGTTTGAATATGTAAAGGTCCCATTCAAAAGCATCATTCAGACCCTAGTGAACCACTTTGCAAAGTATGGGATAACCTTGGAGAACCTCTGCGCAGCCCGTGAAAACCGTTCGAATCAATCAAGACGTCCCAAAGAAAAAAAACCTGTTGAGTTTACGCCCCGGGATACCAACTCAAAATCATTCTTCAGACTGATCACATAGTATTGACTGGTAGCTCATACTCCTATATTTGATTTAAAAAACCCTTTTTTTTTGCTGTCAATTAAAAGATATTAATTTAATGCAGCAGTTCGATACACTTTTATGAATATTGACACAAATTGACGTCATTTTAGTTGAAGCGTCGATCCACATAATAACTGAATGCATATTCGACAAAAAAGGAAGAAATGAAAAAAGTCTTGTTCATCAACTTATGGGAGCCATCTTATATTATTTTATGACGGAATACATTTTTTAAAAGTCCCTCAAACCCTAAAGAGCCCTCAAAGTCTATTAAATTTGAGGTATGGAACTACAAAAATAGTTCCTATGAGCTCGCATTCCTTTAAAATTTTAGCTATTTCACATTTTGGTTGAATGCCTTAGGATAAGCATGATAAGATAAATAAATGACATTATTAATCTTTAATACATATTAAAGTTTAAGAAATTTGGTTAGTCCTATTATCCTTAATGGGGCTCAAAAATAAGCTATATATATATATATATATTTCTATCAAATGATATTCAGCTTTTAAATGACAAGCTTAATCCTCGGATATACCTATTATATGTGTCAATAAAATTAATAAGTTCCATATCATATTTATGAAAGAATTTTGTTACCAATGTTAAACTCAATATGATTGGCTAAAATTGTTTTTTTTCTATTTTTTCATATAAATAATGATTCTCTCAAATAGATATAAATCTGTAAGAATTATTTTTTGTTAAATGACTCAATATTAATCATTAATACATTCATTTGGTTGTGGGAAATTTTAATCAATATAAAACATTAAATATATTTCATTGACCTTAACAATAGTAATATTTGTATGGTTGTAATAGCGAACAATATATTACCCATAATTATCTAAAATAATATATTTAAGAATATTTGTTCTTGGACTTTTCAATCTTAATTTAACTCCTTTTGGGACCCTTAAGAATTATGTAAATGTTCAATGCAAGTAAATTCTACAGGGAGCAACAAAAAAAAAGAACAGTTCATGGAATTATGCTTTTGAAGTTACTAAGTTCTACCCTTCTCAATCTGCACGACATCTCCATACTTTGAAAAAGGTGCTACGATTTTACGAAAAAAATCTACTCCAAGACAATGAAAACCACAAGGAAAAATTAAAACAAATAATTTGACCTCTAGGTTTTTTTTTGTGTAATTTTATTCTTTGTTTTTTAGATATTGTGTTAGTTATTTAGATTTGTATGTATTAGTTAAGATATTTTGGCCTTTTGGTAGAAAATTTATTAAACTATAATGTATATTGTTTTTGTAAAACTTACAGTTTTCTATCACTCTTTTAGTTGCTGTAATATGTTTTTTATGTGACTAATAAAGGCCTTGCTGCAGAGAAAAAAAGAAACTAAATTTATATATGAATAATTAATGAAGTGAGAGAAAAAAACTTAAAAAATTAGATCTCTCAAAGTATGTATACCTCCTTTAAAGTAACTTTCCTTTTTATTTGTATATTTTGCGTCTAATGAAGGTTTAATTTATTACAAACATATTTTAATAAAGATACTTTTTTCCTCAAGGCTTAAATTGTTCTCAGGAGAGTTGAAGTTTTTTATGGGTCACCTGGGATTCCATCCATTGGAGAGTCAGGAACGCAAAATGTTCTAATAACAGGAAATATATATATAAATATATTTCTAAACAAAAAATATAATTCACCTTTTTGAAAAAAATAAAAATAAAGTATGAAAAAGATAATCCAAATATGAAATAAACTAATGGAAAAATCATCCTTTTCATTAATATAACCATTCGAAACGAATTTATCGTCACAATAAAATCATATATTGTATAATACAACTGGAAATAAATAAATGGTATTCATAAAAACTTGTTTGATTAAAAAAATACTCTTTTTTATTTAATTGCTTATTTTTTTTAACGGAATTTGTATTACTTTGGATATCGATACACATTTTAATATTAACGTTAGTCTGTAGAGCTCATTACTTTTTAATGAGACTTATCATTACTTTGGAGAGTCGAAAATTTTCTCTTAACATTTTTATATCGAATCTACAGACTTTGGTTTGCGCTGCATTGAATGAGTGAATGTATTTTCGATTGGATGAAATGCATATGTTTTTTACGAGATAAACTATCATGTTCCTTACATCACATGGGATATCGTGCTAATAGTATATACATACAAAAATAGTATATTAGTAGACATAACTAAATATTATCATTTTACGTAATTATATTTTTTGATCGTCAATTAATATAATTTTCTGTGTCCTGAGTTGATGTGCGTATTTCTAAAAAGTTTATGTGTATAGTTAAAAAAGTAGATTCTTATTTTGCATTTTGTATCTTTGGTTTTTATTAAAGATTGAAACATAAACGTAAAAAAACTGTATATATATATATATATAGATTTAAAATTTTAAAGTTGTTTTCATTTTTTAATAAAGCTGAGTAATGATATGAAGTATATAATATAAGGCCTAAATATCCTCAAAGACAATAATGTTGTTATGCCAGCAAGTATATTTGGTTGCCTTTATTTAAATGCAAGTGAAATCATACAAAAAACATTTTTCGAATATTTGATAAATACTATTTGTAACAAGTAAGTTGTTTATTTTCTGATATTTTGAGATCATAATTAATTTATCAGTAAAAGTTGGAGTTCATTTAGATACGATACGCTCCAAGCCTAAAAAATATTGCAGAGCAAATAATAATATTATAAGCAAGGCCCAAAGGCAATTAATGTCTCGAAAATACATTCGCGAAAAATAATTTATCAAATGTTGGTAAATACTCGATAGGTAGTGTTATGAAATATTCAGTAAGGTAGCTCTGGAAGAAAGTAATCAACCAACAGCACTGTCAATTGAATATTTCTCAAGCCAAGACCATTACCGATTTCAATCATTTTTGTAAACTTGTTAGAGGTTATAAGATAGCTACTTTTCCAAAATATTAATTAGCTGGGACTGCCAGAGCTATTTTAGGGGCGCTCAAAGTCTTCAAAAATGTCAAAAAAGCCTTCTAAAGGACTTATTGGAATTTATTTTTGCGTCAAAATATTTAGTGGATACAGTATTCTTATTCTATTAATTTGAGTATAAACATGATACAATACAACGAAAAACAAATATATGTTAAACATTATTTGATGTTTTTTTTGTGCAAGGTGACTTGTTTTGGAAAATTCATGTTAAACTTAAATATTTTTACATAAATTATGAATGGAACTTCTCAAAATAAATAAAGTAATTGGTAGGAAAAAACCATTTTGGCTCTTTGACGCTTACTACAAAATGGTACAAAGTTTTTTGGCCAATTTTTTAAAGTTAGTAGAATTAATTTTTTTCCAAAGCAAAACAAATAGAATATAATGGGATTTTAATGAAATCATTGCCAAACAGGATATTAACTAGAGGTATATTGAATACTTTAATATAAATCTTCTTCTTTTGATACTATACACTGTCACACAGAGGTTCTCAACCTTAATTATTCGTTTCTCTTTTTATCTATTGCTGGCTCTTGTTTCTCCGTACGGTACAACCAAATATCCCTTTAAATATCATTTATGCTATATATGCACCTCTTCGTTCCCCCAGGTTGGGAACCCTGCTTTATCAGGGACTAGAATATTCAAATACATTTTATGTCAAGTAAAATATATATACCGTATTAAAAAGCCCCAAAAATATATTTAACTAGAGGCATATATACACTGAGAGAGTGTGTACCTCCGCCGATCCCCACAACATTCCCATTCAAACATTCTCCCTTTCACACGCCGATTTTCTATCTCTATCATTGTTTCCTCTCTGTTAGCTCATTTTGCATATTAAAAAAGCACTCAGAGACGGGAAGAGGGAGAAGTTTAAGCTACGTCACTGGTTAACATAGTCCTGAGCTGATATATGAACAATAATACGTCAATGAATATTTTCTTAGCGTTTGTTCTTTCCTACTCCCTGAATAGAGACCCCATTTCATTATTATTATTAGTAGTATTTTGCTCATTTTGCATATTAAAAAAGCACTTAGAGATGCCAAAATTTAATCACTTGTTACTTTTGGCATTTCCAACAACTCCACAAAGTTTCATTGAATCCGTTCAGTACTTTTTGAGTTATCCTGCTGACAAACAAACCAACAAACGCCAGTGAAAACAATACCTCCTTCGGCGGAGGTAATTACGCATTTCTTGAAATTAACGCTAAAATACAACTGGGCATTAATTTTTTTTTTTCGATTGAAAGTAGTTTCCAAAGAGTTTTTTTAAGTGTGACGTTATGGCTTCGTCAATTCGAATATATTTAGCTAATCCTTGTGCTGACCCAACTAAAAGCCATTTGAAGAGATATATGGGAAATCATCTTTGGGAAGTCTCAGAATCTCTTTTGGTAAACTTTTCTTTGCCATTAAAAAAAGGTGAAGGAGTATGTGCTTCATGCAGAAAGCAGCTAATTGTAATTAAGGTACAGAGCAAAAAATCTAGAGAAATGGAATGTGTTAATCTTCTGAAAGTACTCTCTAATGATGATTAGTAATGTAGGGATCTTGAATTATATGATCTGAACCAGTCACTGAATGCATTCTTGCTGGCACAAGCATAAATTTTAACAATTTTCTATTTGTTGGTTGTGCCAACCAATATAAAAAATGCTAAGCTTTCCTAAATCCTTCATTCTACAAGGAAAACTTTCAAATACCCGCTGAGTGGCTATTTTGCCACTAGCCACGGCTAAAGCGTTAAAGTATAGTGGCGCATGCATAACATAAAATTCTTCCTTTTCCCCAAAAGGAATTGGCCAAAATTTTAGTTCTTCTTTAGTCCACTTTTATGCTAGAGCTCTTTGAAAATAATAACAGTCCTTTTATTATTTATATTTGAAGACGTTTTTTATCTTGTAGGGGTTTGATATATTTCAAATCATCAGATTTAATCCCTTTCAACCGGTTTTAAATAGGATTATGACGTAATTTCATGGACAACGACATCTAACGTTAAAGGAAATTACCGAAATTTTGGCCAATTTTTTGTTTGTTTACTTTTTCCTTGCATGCACCACTTTACTTTAACGCTTTAGCCACGGCAACAGACCATCTGATGGAATTGCTGGGATAATTAAAAGGGGGGGGGGGGCAAAAAAGTGAGCCTTCGCCACCCGTACAAAAAAATCAAATTACCTGAGGAAAACAACTATATTTATTTACTAAATCCAGAATGAACAACATTTTGTTATGACTTCAAATAAATAATAAATTAACTCCCAAATTGTATTATTGACATGACCTTTATATTGTCATGTTAACTTGTCGATTATATAATGTGATTAATGTGATTATTGTATATATTTCAAGAGTATGTCCTTTTTGTTTTAAGCTATGTTTTATAGTATTCAGCTTGTTTTTTTGCCTTTTACCATTTGTTTAGATACATAATTTTAAAATAAAATGTTAAAATATTTTTATTTGTATAAATGTTTTTTCTCTAAATCAATAAAGTTTCTTATTAAAAAAACTCTGGGTAGATATTATTTGCCTCAGATGCAGAAATAAAAATATCCCCCCTCAATAAACAAGCTTCCAAATAAGCTATGAATAAATTTCATATAGTCTTTGCTAATATGACGCCTGAGGACCCTCTAAAAATAAAACGCCCTAAATAAATGTGCAAATGTAAGAAGCAATTGAGGATGTCTGGGAATTCTTTTGGTATGCATGAAGGACTGATAATAAACAGAGCGTATCCTCTGCTATTTGGTCCATATCACAATGATAATGAGAGTCATCGTTTTTTTGTTAATGTTGCCTTTTCTCACTGTTTGACTATAAATAGAATGATTGCTCAAAAAACAAATAAAGTAGAGAACATATTAGGGAATATGCTATTATAAAAGGTTCTAATAGAGGGAGAACTCAAATCTTTTTTGATGTATCCCTCAAGAACCATATGCACTATTCTCTCTTTCATCATCCTTGTTCAATTCCTGCCTACAACATGCGGCAAAAGTATTTACACTTTTCGATAACGATAGTTGCATATTAAGAATCTAAGAAGAAGAAACAAAATATGATGATGCCCTGTTCATTAATTTTGTAAAGCCAATGATCCTCTTTGCCCACTTCGGTGTAACAGAAAGGAAACCCTAGGTCATCACATCTTCAGCACAATACAGAACATTTTTGAACAAAATAATTATTATTTAAGAAAATATACTATTCAAGAAGGAGTTTCTTCCAAAGATTTATAAATATTCTTGGGAGTAAAATTAGCAATAATATAGATTTAGACAGTTTCTGAACAAAATAATCATTCTCCAAGAAAATATACCATGAACGAAAGGAATTTCTTCAAAAGATTTATAAATATTCTTGGGAGTAAAATTAACAACAATATAGATTAAGACAGTTTCTGAACAAAATAATCATTCTTTAAGAAAATATACCATGAAAGAAGGAATTTCTTCTCAAGATTTATAAATATTCTTGGGAGTAAAATTAACAATAATATAGATTTAGACAGTTTCTGAACAAATGTTCATTCTCTAAGAAAATATACCATGAAAAAAACAATTTCTTCAAAAGATTTATAAATATTCTTGGACTAAAATTAACAATAATATAGATTAAGACCGTTTTGAACAAAATGTTCATTCTTTAAGAAATATACCATGAAAGAAGGAATTTCTTCTCAAGATTTATAAATATTCTTGGGAGTAAAATTACAATAATATAGATTTAGACAGTTTCTGAACAAAATGTTCATTCTCTAAGAAATATACCATGAAAAAACATTTCTTCAAAAGATTTATAAATATTCTTGGGACTAAAATTAACAATAATATAATTAAGACCGTTTTGAACAAAATGTTCATTCTCTAAGAAAATATACCATGAAAAAGCAATTTCTTTCAAAGAATCAAAATATTATTGTCATTGAGTATAATAAACGTAATATATATATATATATATAAAGATTCAAAACTTCTACAGGATCATTGTTCCGGTGACGTGGGACTGTCCAGGAGTTAAACAAATAAGTTTGTTAACAGGAAGACTCGAAGAAGGATGCTTCATTCAATCCATAATTCCTAAGTACATCTTTATTGATTGTAAAATGCTTAATATTATAATAAGTTATTTAGAAACTTTGAGTGAACGAAAGTCAATGAGAATTTGTCAAGTCAGCTGTTGGTTATTTATTATTAATTAAAAAAGAACATACAAATATATTAATAACTATTGATTGACCAAAATAATTATATTTGCATTTAAACTAGCTTTGTTTGTTGTACTATCAATTTTTTAGTCTCCTTTAAAAAATGAGTTTGGATTTTATGTAGATCAAAATACTCAAGCCACATGCCGATTTCTTTCACTTCCTTTCCTTTTTTTGATGGTCATATATTTAAAAGATCTAAGGATTTATTTCAAATTACAATTTCACATATTTATTAATGTATTACTTATGTCTTAGGTAATTGAAGAATATTGAACTCACGGAAGCTGTCTGCTGTGAGACTTGAATATATCCCGGCGTCCCCGTGGAGTCCATCCGTGAGGACTCGTTCACAGTGTCGCCCCAGATGTCAAATACAGGCTGTGTGGCCCCTATCACACCGCAGACGAGGGGTCCCACGGACACCCCGATCCTCAACTGGAAGTGATTGAAGGAATGCGTATTATATTATTTAGCTTGTCCTTCATTTCAATGGCAAAGTCCACGAGATCACAGAGGTGCGCATATTCTCCATCTCAGACTCCAAGGGATGATCCCTGATGCAGCCATGTAGGTTGAACCAATGGTCTTTATCTTTTCAATAGAACGAAACTTCTCATCATCAAGGATCTCGTCAAAGTCAACTGAAAAATAAATATTTTATCTTATTTTTTTAATTTAAATAATAAGTCAACATAAACTAAAAACGATAAGCTGATATTTTAAACATGGATTATAAGTACACAAATTAAGAAATGCATTAAATAATATCTCAATTATAACAAATAGTCTCAACTCAAATTTTCGCCTCCCAAAAAAGGAGGATCAATATGAATTAACTTCATTAAAATATTTTAGATTTGACTGAGTTTTTAATGCCTTTATAAAACTGTAAATGGAACGGCCCATATAAGCAAAACATTGTTTTAAATAAGGTCAATATAATTCCATATTTAAAAAAATGCCTGAATTATAAGCATTATAATACTAATACATATCTTTATTATATGATTGGTGGAGTTTTTATTCTTGTAAATTCGTAAGGGTTACACCTTATGTTTGTTATTCTTTGTGTTTAATACATAAACATAATGATTTAATCCCAAAATAAAGTATGGAGAAAAAGAATGTGTGGAAACTCGAACGATCATTTTGGTTTGGAGGTATATATAATTGTAAATCTATGTCAAAAACTTATCGACGCCTTCTCTACCAAACCATTAAATCATTAAAAATCCTTATGATTTATTTGTGATATATTCAAACACTCTATAACAACGACAATGTCTTTAATTTTTGCGCATAGATAAAAAAGAATGTCCCTGGAGTTTTATAACCAATTAGTTTAAAAAATTTAAGCTTGAAATAAATACATTGGTAGCAAATATACTTTCTATAATTAAAACTCTTGGATTCAAAAAAGAAAACAACTCAATATAACTTTACAAATTATCATTATTATACATAGAGGCATTTATGGTGGCATACCAATTATTATTAATCTAAGTTTCTATTTATTTAATAAATGTTTATTTTAATGCTTAATTATTTACTTTCTTTATGTTATAAATGACTTAATTATTGTCTATTTTTTTGCTCAATTTGATAACCTTTGTAATATTGTTCAAGTATAAGGCTTAAATTACAAACTACAATGCTTAATTATGTTTTGAAAACTAACATAGTTACATTAGCCAGCTTTAAGACTACATATATATCATGAACTGTGTCTTTCTCTCCTTACAAGGTGTATAGAAAAACAAGATACGCCCATTTTCAAAGAGAAGAGACTTTTCGCTTGTTGGCAATTGTTAATGATGTCACACCGGCAAGCAATCTTTTATTTTTTACTTAGGTGATTTTTATTCTTATTTATAGATACTTTTGCTTTGTATTATTTGAAACAATATACAATAATTATACAGATGCAAAGTTTATATTTAAATACAATGTATTTTAAATATATATGATACTTAGTGTATTTTAAGGTTCAATTATATAGTATTATTTCAAAAAATACGTTAAGAGCACTAATTATTTTTTGATTTAAATTAATACAATAGGACTACAATATACAAATTCCTCAGGGAGCACGATGGCTCGTGTGTGTAAAGGCGTCATCAATTCTCAATGTTGAGAACGAAGGTTCGACTCCGGATAGAGGAAGGTCAAATTTGGTCAACCTCATTGATACGATCATAGGTTCGATAGACTTATTACATTATGTAGATCCATTTGCAAAACTGTCCAGTGAGTTTATATTTAATATATATGTGTGTACATTGAGTTTAGTGTATGTAATACCATATTTGTATTGACACTTTTATTGTAAAAATACAATAAAATTAAATAAAACAGGACCTAGACATGCTTGTAATTACATAAATCAATATGAGCTCCACATGCGAATATAAGATGAATGCAATTCTCATAAAAATCTATTCATGGTTTCCCATAATCGAGAAATAATGAACTATTGAACAACTATAACTGGTAGTTTTTTTTGTTATTTACACGGCAATTTCTTTGTTTGTTCTACAATATTCATGCATATAAGATTTTTCCATCATTAATCATTCATCACAAAAGAAAAGTTAATTTTTTTTGTTAATTCACTATTGACACTAGGTTGTGACACTAAGTATTAAGTGAAGTATTCCAAATGTATAAGTTTGAAATATTTTAAAATATATTACAGCTTGTTAAAGCCTCCTTTACAGGGTTAAAAACCAAATTTTGCAGTAAGCTTCAATCCCCTTTTCACCTCCCTGCTTGAATTAAGACTGTCTTTACCTGTCTCAGTTGGAGGCTTGGATCAAGACAAATAACTTTTTAAAAGAACAGTTTTTAGATAGATTGCAAGATGTCGAAGTAGGAGTCAAACAAAGAGATGTTGTCGGCTTTGTTCCGAGCGGGAGTGACCCCTGAAAAGGCTGCCTGAACCATGGGCGTCTCCATCTGCAAGGACTACAATGTAAAGAAGGCTGTCAATGCTGGCCAGGGAACTTCACGAGCTGAAAGAAGTGGAAAGTATGATAAAAAGAACTCGAGATCTCCTGGACGACATTAAAGTCAAGATTGCTGAGTCCCCAACATCGTCGATGAGTTCCATAGCCAATGAGTTCAACATGGAGCCTCAGACCATTAGAACGGCTATTCACAAGGATTTGAGAATGAAATCGTATGGTAGGACTCCTAGACACCTAATCACCGATTACTTGAAGCAAAGGAGCCTTGAACGTTGCAACAAGTTGCTCAAGAAGTCCAGCGTTCGAGTGATGAATGTCTCCGATAAGAAGATCTTCATCCTGGACATGGAAATGATCGGTATATTGTTAAATCATTAGACATGGACTAGGACACCTACTGAACGAAGCACACGCAACAGAATATGATGCTTGGGGTTGTGTCGCCCGATGGCAAGAAGATGTCTCCGTACTTTTTCAAGCTCGGAGAGAAGGTGTACACAGCTGCCTACTTCAAGGTCCTGAAGTGGACAGTATTGTCTTGGCTAAGGACCACATACTCTGAAGGCAACTACACATGGATCCAAGATGGTGCACCATACCATACTACAAAGAAGGTCCAGGATTTCTGCCACGTTCACATTTCCGACTTCTGGTCGGCCAACATATGGGCCAAATCAAACCCAGACCTAAGCCCAAAGAACTTTTATGTGTGAAACGTCTTGGAACAGGCTACAAATAAGACGTCTCATCCAAGTTTGAAAGCCTTACAGCAAGCCATCCGCAAGGCATGGATCGATATGAGTGAGGAGTATTTCCGGAACAGCTGCGCCAGCGTCCGTCGCCGTGTTGCAGTTGTTATCGACAATAAAGGAGTACATATTGAGTAACATGATGCTAAGGGGACTGGAAACTTCTAAGGTTTAAAATTTTTGTAACTCGTTAATTATTAGTAAATATATTTATCCTTTTGTTCCCTCGTACAGTTTACTGCAAAATTTGGTTCCTAGCCCTGTAGGCAGTAATTTATTTGAACCAGGGATGACAAACAAACTTTCATTGTATTCAAAGAATATACGAAGACCTAAAATCATTTTTTTTAGCAAAGAATTCGGCATATAGATTGTTGATATTATAATAATGTATATTACAAATGATGTATATTTATGATCATTTTTGCACATGTTAGGACTTATTGGCCTTTATGTTTTATCAGACTGGATTTATTGCTATTATAAATCCAACCAAACCAAAAACTTTAAAAAGCAATTTTATGTTTTATCTATTTTTTACTCTAATAACTTTTTCTGTATCGAACTAAAAAAAAATAATGATAAAGAAGCACAAATATATTATGCTTTTTTCTCAACATATCAAAAATATATTTTTTAATAATGATAAAGATATAATACAATATATCTAAAAAATGAAACCTTGTATAACTTACCGATGATTTCGTTCAGTAGACGAATACACTCCATGCCTTCATTCACGTCTTCGGAATAAAAGTCTGTGAAGTTAGGAATGGAAGCAAAAAGTACCCCAGCATTACTTCGACCCGTTGCATAGAGTTCCTATATAAACAAATAAGAAAACATAAACTATTTATAAAAGTCACAATCTATCAATTTATTTTTTCTTTAAACATATGTACAATGAAAATTGATGAAACATTTTTTATAATTCTTTTTATTACTTTATAAAAGTTATTTGAACCATAACTTTACTCTTTCTCAGTTAGATAATGCTTAGTATTATTGGTGTTTTAACATACTACATACAAATATTACAAATATACATTGATTCGCATTATATATATACCTATATATATATATATATATATATATATATATATATATATATATATATATATATATATATATATATATATATATATATATATATATATATATATATATATATATATATATATATATATTAGGTGACCTGTTATTAATTCCCCTATTTGTCTTAACTACAATATATTGTAGTTTATTCTAGTAATTTGTTTCAGCTTATCTATCCGTTGGTCAGTAAACGGTATGATTTTTTCATTCAAAACCAAGAGTACGTCATATTTGGCACCAAAATGCTTTGCCGAACATACAAATATATATCCTAGTAAGGATTTTTTTTAATAGTCATAATATTAAACAAATGCCTAATACGCCACATATAACCTAATCATGTCATGGTAGATTTTTGTAATTTATGTTAATTTTTTATAAAATGTAAATCCAATTAAAATATCATCAAAAGAATGATTGATTAAAGAATATCTTGTGAGGACCAAAGAAAAATGAAGCTAATTCAATAAATGAAAATATTTTCCTCGTATGCACCGAAGAGTAATGAATGTAAGTTCTTTAATTTTTTAATGAAACTAATTTATTAGATTATTAAAAATATGAAAAATATATTTTTCATTCTTTGTAAATGCACAAAGTTTAATTTTTCCTAGTCATCCACAGTTGATATAATTTATAATTATTAAATAATTAATCTTTCATGTTTTTATTGTCATTTCTATGAAGAAAAAAGTTTTTTTTTAATGATAATCAGTTCAAGTAAATTATATTAAATTACATATTAGCCTTGAAAGAATTAAAGTATACTGACTTTCTGAGCTAACTATGTTTTACATTTATTAACAATACGAATAGTTTATTTTATTACATGTTGTTCCTTAGTACTATTCATTGTATAAACTTTAAATTAAAACTTCTTTTTCATCTGCACGAAAATATATGAAGTGAATATTTGCATGTTTTAATCATAAATGCTGTATTGTATATATGAATGTTCTAAGACCCATTAAAAGATAACACTTACATATATATTAATTGATATTACTTATATAAACTACAAATAAGACATTATTCTTGTTAACTTGAATTATTAATAAGTATAATAAATGCTTAACAATAAATATAATTCACTTTTTATAGATATAAAAAAATAACTTTATAATGGAAAGTAAGAAAGAGTTTATTGTGTTGTTATGATGTTTTGATAACTACCTGCATAAACTGTCATAACTAATCACTCATTCAATATGTTGGAAGTAAAGCGTTAAAGTAAAGTAGTGCATGCAAGGAAGAAGTAAACAAAAAAGTTGGCCAAAATTTTGGTTGTTTTCTTTGACGTTAGATGTCGCTAGTCCATGAAATTACGTCACAATCCTATTTAATACCGGTTTAAAGGGATTAAGTTTGATGTTTGAAATATATCAAAGCACTACAACATTGTGCAAGATTCCAAATATAAATAATTAAAGGACTTTGTTATTATTTTCAAAGAGCTCTAGCATTAGAGCGCCCCTTACGGACTAAAGAAGAAATAAAATTTTGGCCAATTCCTTTTGGGAAAAAAGTAAGAATAATATGTTATGCATGCGCTACTTTACTTTAACACTTTATTTGGAAGTATTTGAAAATATATGATAATGTATTGATCATATATCCTATTTTTTCATGGAACATCCGAGAACGTCCTCCATCGGGATGCATTTCAAACGTAAAAAGTGGTTGTGTAGGAGCTCGGGGAGATCTTCTACAAGGCTCTTCTCATGAGTTCTTTGAATTTTGGAAAGATATAAGTATTCAATTGCAATGTAGAGGGAAGGATCTATGAATTTGTGGAATGACTGCATTGATATCTCCCTTATTTGTCTGAATTGTAGGAATGTGTGTGTATTATTCCATGAGAATTTGTCCCACAGATATTTACTGATGGAATACTAAAAAATCGTCTCTTGACCTCAACTTTCTGTTGTGACTGCAGGGTTCGTAACATCCCAAAAGGGAGAGGGCAATGACGACTGTTTTCTTCCATGAAGAGGCCAGGATCCCCTAATAGTTACCAGAACGTGTTAAAGTCTTCAGAAATTCTTGAGGGCCCATGAAGACTCTGTTCTCAAACCTAAAGCCAGTGCGTATAAAAAAATATGTAAGGAATATAGCCCATAAATCCTAACTTCTGCGGATTCTCAAAA
This sequence comes from Caligus rogercresseyi, assembly GCA_013387185.1. Classification (NCBI taxonomy): domain Eukaryota; kingdom Metazoa; phylum Arthropoda; class Copepoda; order Siphonostomatoida; family Caligidae; genus Caligus; species Caligus rogercresseyi. The sequence continues at coordinate 19,550,625 of CP045901.1, forward strand.
ACCATGAAAAGAGTCATCCAAACCGAATCGATTCGTTTCAGAACTCGACCCCACTGAGATATTGGAGCCAACGGATGGTTGCTTGAAAAGTATGCTCTCTTACTTAATGTTATGTTGCAGTTCTTGTAATTGTTTTGTATGGAGTATACCTCAATAAGTATATTATACATGGAACTACCATTTCATTTCATATGTGGATTTTGTTTAATACATTCCAACACTGGTTATCATAGTATGCTATTGATGTAAGAAATAAATCTATAATATTTTTTATGTTATAGTCAGTCACTGTCTCAGAGCTGTTATTCGAGATCGTTATGTCAAGACGGGTGGTTTAAGAAAAGTATTTAAAAAAGGAAACGACTACATAAGTAAAGACTGTACAGAGGTGAGTCATTCGATATTTGTGTGGGTCATAATGAAGCCCGAATTGGTTGCATATTGGTCTAAAATTTTAAGTATCATTTTTATATTCGACGATATTTTATCGCATGTGCCCCCATAGAAAACTGATAGATTGTCAACATAAATTTGAACAATGTTTTGGAGTCTGGGGAGATCAGCTTGGCTAATTAAATGGGAAATATGGTGGACCGCTATTAATAAAGGGATGGTGAAATTGCTTACATCCTCGCGTAATCTCGAATGAGAGTCTTCGTTCAGTTGATGCAACCCTGGAAATGAATGTCTCAGGATTGTACCGACCATGTTAAATGCACCTCTTCCAGGCAGTCTCGTTATGTTTAGATCCCCCGAAACTATAACGTTTCATAAGAGATCGAACGGGTGTTCTTCAATCGAGAGTCCAAAAAAGAAACAATATCTGGGAAGTCGATTAACTCCGGATAATTGAATACTCTTGAGACTCTTTTAGCTGATGCAATGGAATTGACGTTGTAAGAAAGGACAGATATCATAATTAAGAATTAGATGGAGGGAAAACATAAACGCATACAGTCACTCCGCGAGAAAGGAGATTTATCATCCTAACTAATTTTGATTAATACTTCTAAGAAATATATACTCTTAATCTTATTACAAAAACTCTTCATATAAAAATATAAATGAGAAATTAAGTTAATGTTCTAGATGAGTAACTCGGTAATAAAATATGACTGTACACACCTATATATATATATATATATATATATAATAGAGAGAGAGAGATACTGTTGATATCAATATTTATATGTCACTATCCAGATGTACAGTTACAGATTGTTTGATTTCTATCATTCGGTAGTACTAGATTTAAAAAGGATTATAATTTTATTGACCTAAATTTGATTGATCGAAAAATGAATGTCACCACTTATAAATGTTTTTGGTGTAATATATCAATAAAGAATATGAGACTTTATTTTTTTTATTTATTTAACATTAAATCCTTCCAACGTATTCAGCATCGACGACTATTTTTTCTTATCTTTCTCTGAGGAGCTTGATTGTGATTATTATTATGTTTGGTCAATTACCATCGAGGGTCAGTATATACTTAACAATTGATTACTACTTAGTCTAGACACATGTTAAATTATTTTGCAAACAAAAATCTTGGTATCATATATCATTAGTTTTCGTTATAATTTTATCATATAACGATATCACTTTCACATTCATAAAAAAATCCGATTCCAATCGGACATAGTTACTAAAGCTTTAAAAGTTTACTACCGGCAGTAGATTCCTTCTGCCAAATCATAGCTCTACCAATATGGGATTTTTGTTGCACCTAAAGCCAGATATCTCATTGGTGATTGATAACCCCAATATTCCATATTTGTGACGTTCAGAGCTCGAATACCAAGTGAAGAAATTGGTTTGATTCCCCAAACTATCTTAATTGTGGCATTTAAAGTCCAATGGCTCTGTGACACTAGATTTAAACCCACAATATGCCAGTGTTGTGGTTGGTGAAATCTAACTATTCATTGGCAATGAATAGCTTTGTCTCTTCATACTGCAACATATATAAAAAAGAAAATAATCCTTACATCAATTGTGGGCTCCCGCTCCAGAAAGTATTTGGCAACATGGGTCGGTAAAATATTATGAAGTAATTGATTCGTATGCCTTCGCATTTCGTGCATGTCCTCAAGCTCCTTTTTGGCCTGTTGCTTCCACAGAAAGTCCAGGGAAGATGCTATCTCCACTTGCCGCCCATGATATAGGACCAAAACGACAAAGAGGCCCAGAATGATTCTGAAAATGAACTCAGATTAGAAGGACATGAGAATAAAGTATTTTAGGGAAAATAGTCGAGAAAAAAAGGATCAAAATATATTAATTAGAAGAAATTATTGACGAAAACTTCAAAAAAGAGAATTTCACAGGGTAATAACCAAAAAAATCGTCAAGGGTTTATCAGCTGATATATTAATTTTGGTGTTCTGATACCGAATATCAAATTGATTTTGCTTTATTAGGTTATCTTTTGAGATGCACCATAGGCATACATGACGAACTATACGTATATTATTATCAGGGTTTTTGAGTTCAATCATATTTTTGTTATAGGTTATAGCGAATTTTTAATTTAACTTATTTCTTTAAAATAGTTTGATAACTTTATGTTCAATTTCAAGGTTATTAAATTAATCCTTTCGCGTAAATATGCAGTCTGTTTTTTAAATCGACGCTGTCAAAAAGTATCAACTCGACAATTTAATCTTAGGCTACCGACAAGAATAATTAATCTTTATTTTAGACAGTTTAGTGGATTATTTTCTGGAGTCAGCACTGAATTATTAATTGATCCGACACTCAAAGATATTCGACGATAAATATGGAGCAGTGAAGTACGTGTTCGACAAAAAATCCAATAAGATCAGCACCAATGCATCATCTTTGTCCAGTTCTACGCTGATCACCTCTCTTTGCTATTTCGGGAAACATCCAAAGACCTAAAGTTGGCAATGATAAGTAATTCTCGATCTGCTACAAGATTTCTCATGTATCTCAGGCCTATCAGTAAATAAAGCAAAACTAAAGTCTTCACATCCAACGAGTCAGAGCCTGTCCCTGAGCTATTCACATAGTGCAACTCTTCTTGGGATTTTTTGTTTCAAAAGAAGGGTCGACTAAGGCAAACATGCAAAACTCACAAACCATCTTATCTTTCGTTATTAAATCTTTATCGCTTTATGAAAATCTGAGTATTAACATTGCTGAAAAAATAACGATATGGAATAACATCATTATTCTACGTTTAGTACATTTACTTAGATATACTGAGAATAACTAATAACTGAATGAATGGTCAAGGATATTTCAGCTGATGAGCCGCAGAAATTTAGTTTTTTACACAGTAGATTTTATAAAAAAATATGTAGCGAAAACTCTGATTGAGAAAAACCAAGGTCCTTTTCGAACTCAAAGTATCAAAATTAATTTAAATCAGCAAGAAATCCCTTAACGATTATAAAATTATAATATTAGTTTACTTTGTTGGTTCAATCAAATTGATACGTTTGATCAATTTTTCCTTTACTTTTTTTCTTGATATCTGTTAATTAAAGGATTTTTTATTCGTACATCCCAGATGTCCAATTCATGAGGAGCCAAATCAGAAAGCTGTATATTCCAAACATGAGAATGAAAGAACAGCCTTGTACAGGTAGTAGAACTTGATGAAGGTCGCGAGAGATAGGATTGTAATTATCCAGATATGCACCAAGTATTGAAAGGTGTACTCCTTGTACTCAACTAAAAAAATGATAAAATAGTATAATATTAACATGAATAAGTTTCGAATCAAATATGTCGTATACATATTTTATCCTATTTAGTTAGATGAAATTGCAGTATTCGTGAGTATATGTATAAGCATCGTCATGTTTTTATTTTGACCATTGAGCCTTGTCAATGAGATTGATAAATATTCCAATAAGAACATCGAAAACACCTTGATTCCTTCACGATGCTCATTTTTTTTTACTGATCAAGAAGTCTATAATACGTGTGATATATATCTTATTCAAACTCATCCTTGAAAGAACATTTATAACACTTGTAAACATTTAATAGTATTTTACATTAATAGTCATCGGAAAGTTTTTTCAAATATGTCTAAATAATAATTGCATTTCTGAAAGCTATTGATCCTGAAATTTTTCCTTTTATGCATAGTATTCTTTTTTTATCTTTTAATTGATTATATGCTATAAATTGATTTTTTTTTTTGGGGGGGGGGTTCGAAAGTCCATATACTAATTACGGTTACACTGCATATGCCCTCTAGCAGGCGATTTGTACAACGATCTAACTTCCCTTTGATATATCATACATTTTAAGGATACATCTCTTATTTAATTAACGAGATTTTTTTCAATTAGTAGGATTGGAAATCTGGAGCTTAGCCTTGGTGCTTACAGATTCTATGACTGTTTTTGGCCGTGAAAAAGAGAAAGGGGCAAAGTGAGGGATAGAAGGAAAGAGAGAGGGGGAAACTTTATCTTTCTGCCTCTCTTTCCTCCTCTTTCTTTCTCTCTCTCTCTCTCTTTCCTTCTATCCCTATCTTTACCCCTCTCTCTTTTTCACGGCCAAAAACAGTCATAGAATCTGTAAGCACAAAGGCTAAGCTCCAGATTTCCATTCCTAGCAATTAGAGGAATTGAAAGACCAAATTTGACAACAAAACATTTTAGACACCTTAGATAGATGATCTCAGAGATAGATTGATAGGTCGCGTTGGTTAATATGACTGTGCAACAAAATTTATTTCTTATCCCTCATCGGATCATAGACTCATCCACAGCTTGTAAGAATATACATAGTATCCAGTCTCATCTTTCAAAGCTTAAGCTGATCCCAGGAATACTTCTTATAAATATAATTTAATTTTTTTTTATCTTGTTAAATACCTTTATCTTTTTAACAGTAATATAATGTAATTTAATCCTTCAATACAAATATTGAAAGATATTAATTAATCATTATGTTTTAAAGTTATAATGTGTCTAATATGCAATCTATTGGAATTGTATTTCCAAATTAAAGAAATAAATGTTAAATTTTCTGAGAAAGCATAAAAATTTCGAAAATATAAATGGATGAAAGAAAAGGTTTATCTTGTTCGATATCTACACGAAAAATTAATTATCCCCTTTCGGTATTTCATTTTTGTATATCTCCGAACAGGACTTATGTTTTTTTTTGTTAAGCTATAAAATGCTTACCCGGATACGCCGATACATTTTTCCCGTCTTGAACCAAGATCACAGAGGAGTTGATGATTAAGCTTTGATTCGGATAATCGAATAACGACGACGCCACAGAAGGATTTAATTCTTCTTCAAGTCGCTTATCCAAATTAATTAAGTCAATCTGAAAGTATAAGAAAGGGAAGAACAAAATAAAGATTATTGTATAATGTTTAAAAAAGTGTTAGAGTTTACATTTGAAGAGTTGAATAAAATATACCAATTGCAGTTCTAACCAACCATTTCTAGCATCATTCTTTGTTTTTTGTTGTTGTTGATCCTAAGACGTTTAGACAAGTTAGGTGCTTTTTCAATATTTAAGCAATATGATCTTAACAATTAATCTAAATAAACTTAAACAAGTATTAAAACTGTTAATACTTTATTAAATCAAAAAATCCAAAAGTACAATGTTTGTGTATTTTTGACTTCAAGTTGACTCAAAGGCGGAGTGCCCAGCAGCCAGAACTTTCTCCAACCTAGTCCTGAATCTGAAATGCTCCCTGGGAAAAATGTTTGAATACGACAGTGATACAAATCTTCAACTCAGCCAGACCTGTTGGTGTCCCTTTCAACTGCGCCCTATAGATAGAAGCTGCAAGGGTTTCAGTCGATGAGTTATGGGGTTGCGTAGTCTTGCAAGTACTCTGACAACCCCTTCTGGGTGGTGCGTTAAGTGTGGCATAGTGCTGAATCTCGTTGAAACGCCTTACAGCTGCAACACATGTAATCCAGGAAGCCACTACATTCTTCGTGAACTTTACATAGAGAGTTGAGCCAGAGCATCTTTTGATCGAATTTCCTTCGTCTACATTCTCATAACTTTAATTAGTCTCCTTCAGCTTGGCCTTAATGGTTTTCACAGATTTTTTTCACAATATAGCCGCTATAATCATGTAACAGTTCTTGAATCCGACGTGTATCATCAACAGTACATTTCCATCTCTCAGTTCAACTAGTCTGAATCCATTGCTATCCCAACCAGCTGATTCCTAGTACTGACTCAACTCATAACTATTCTCCTTCAGCTTGATCCTAATGGTTTTCACAGCTTTCATCTGTATTTTTATTGCAATCTAGCGGCAACTATGAGCAAAAAACTTAACTGTAGAATTTGTCTCGCTGACCATGTGTCAAATGTTTTTTTTATCTCATTACAAATTATTGTCCTTAACATGTATTTTCTTTTATTTGTTATATTAGTATGCGAAAGTATTATTTTATTTAGTAATTTTTCAATTAAATACGTTCCTTTTTAACTTGAAATGTAAAAATATAATATTTGAATAGTATCATCCATACAAGAAGTGACAAATGCCCAAATACTAACGTGGTCCCTTTAGATACGTTTTCTAGTGACTCACATATTAATAGAAACCCTTTATCAACAAAACAAAGTGTATTCATTTGCAAAGAAGCTTTATATTTCAAAATTATAGTATAATAAGAAAAAATGAAGTATAGGTATGTATTCTTATAAAAAATTGTAACCCAATCAAATAACGGATCTTAAGTGATTCATATTGTTGCTATGAGAGTTATATCATTTGTTGAAGGTTATATTGGTGTAATATAATGGAAAAGTGTAAAGTTTCATATCTTTTTTTTTCTTCTTCTCCTTTATTGTTTAGATGATATATGTATAGAATTATATAAAAAATAATATAAAGTATTATATATAGTTTACAATAAAAATCTAAACAAGAGCTAAACAATAAACAAAATATCAAACGGGTATATATTTAAAATATATCTTTGTAATTTATTTTCCCTATAAACGAATAGAAAACTTTTTATACATGTATTTTAATCTCTATCTCTTTATTCTTAGCTTTTTCTTCTTCCTTTCCATTTTTTCTTTGGGACTTTCCTGCACAACATAAAGACCTTATTCTTTTTGAAGAATTTAAATATTGAAGGGGGGAGGGGGGAATGTTGAAATTGCTTTCTTAACTAAAAAAGGCTTTAAAAAAGAAATCTTTGTCACGCTTTTTAAACCACTTTCTTAATTTTTTTGATTATGTCATCAAAAGGTAGCAAAGTATTTTGGAGTAACATGTCCTTGAATATATATATATATATGTGTGTGTGTGTGTCAAAAAAGTTTATTTTAGGATAAATATCAAAGTAGCTATGGATCTCACATGTTGTTCCGAATGCAACTCACCTTTTACGAGTTTGCAAATTTGACTCAGGAATTGCATCATCCTTTAATGACATTTTAACAGAGTTTTTGGACTTAAAGACAAAACGAAACATTTTTATAGAAGAATAGTCGTGACACCCAAAACCTTGGTGGACTTGGAGCCGTGGACTTAAAGAGTTTCTGGAAGTCGCTTTTAGCAGAATGGATTCTTAAATGCTTTAGAAGACCAGACTATTGGAATTTTATAGTTTCAAGTGATTGTTTTGACAAACAGTATTCGAACTACGGCGTGCGTTTTATAATAAATCAGCTCTCAGAATTAAATTTCTGGAAGCCTCTTCTGAAAAATGTTTTAGATACATTTTATTTGGTGGAATTGATTTTTGGAGACTATACTCCTCTCAAAGAATCCACAATTGAGTTTCACACTTCTCTACAGAGGATGAATTCATCATATTTCCTAGTTGACCTCCTACAACATAAGGACAACTTACTGGCTACAATGACATTAAAAAAATCAGAAGATGCAAAAAATTGATAACTTTAATCTATCGCGACCCTTTAGGGAACAATTGGCATCCGTCTGTGAGTTCAGACAGATATGGAATTCCTCTTCACTTCCTCTTATAAATAATCTTTAAAAAGAAGAAGCCTCAAGAAAAAGGATAAACAAGCTTGCCTAAGTTATCAAACCCCATTCTTGACCCTGCCGTAAAAATGGTTCGTCTATCGTGTGGTCACCGGGACCCTTGAAGTTTCCTCAATCTTAAGTAGTGACACTCAATGTATATTCTGCCAAGAAATTCGCAGATCCATAATAAACATAGCAAGAAAATATTTAGAAATTTTAATACAACAATGACTGTTTTAATTTTTCTGTTATTTGAATACTTATATTTTATATTTTTATCACATTTTAAGCCTGATTAGCGTATTTCTTTTGTTATAGTTTTATTTCTGTGTTTGAGTTATACATTATTACTATTTTATATGCAAGATGTCGAGATAAATCAAATGAAATATATGAATACCCCAGGGCCAAAAAAAGTATTTAAAAAATCATTATTGTTTGAAATAAAAAATATTCTAAGCAATATTAAAATATATTTGGGAGAAAAACCTTATATTTATCTTAATATAAGATCTTCTTTTTGTCCCAAAAAATAAGTATGAAGCTAAAAAACAGTAATAAAACGAGTGTAAAAATTCTGAAAGAAGGTCAATATAATTTATAACTAACTCTATATTGATACTTTCAGTTGGTATAGCAGGTAGGCAAAAATATGTTATACTAAATGTTCACTTAACCAAACTTTGTTTGATACAAAATCAGTTGGTTGCATTAGAAAAAACTCCCCATGAAAAGTAAATTTTTAAATAAAACAACAATTTGATTAGCTTATTGGCAACCTTTTTCTTTCCTTTTTTAATGCTTAAAATTAGTGAATAAAGAATATATATTGTTTCATTTTTATTTTCCATTTATACATATTACAAGACATATGTATATGTTTTTCATGCAAGCCCTTGACTAGTAAAGTATTTGCGCTTATATGATTTATTCCAGTTAAAATTTATCATCCTGTTCCTTAAGTGTTTTATAGCTACAAAATATTTTAATCATGGATTTAAAATTATCGTTTCGTACATTGTCAGAACTGAATATACTAAAGTTTAAAAGCTTTCATTTACAGTCATCTGCAAGTAAACTATCAAAGAACAAACTAATTATTTAAAGGTGCTAATACTTTCCTGGTCGTGTTTACATATTATAATTGTTATACATATTATTTTGTTCCTCATGTATTTCAATGACATGAATTGGTAAATATTTATATTTGATAAATATTTGAAATATAAATTCTTGTAATTATTAAGCCATTCACAAAACATACACCAATCATTTAGTCCCAAGTCACTTTAATAAGGAGCTTCCTAGACTTCAATTCGAACGGTTCTAGAATATTTGTTTATAACACTTATGCAAAAGGAAAAGCTGATAAAGCATTTTTGTGTTCGGCATTATTGATAATAAGAATTTTTCCTTAACGACACTTTTGTATAAAATGCATTTTTAAAAGAAACTACTGACTTTTTGGCCCAGCTTATCAATCAAAATAGCTTTATTGAGCATTAATGAGCACATTTGTTTAGTTTATTTTATAAAACTAGTAAAATGAGCCCATTTTGAGTACTTTTTCGTTCATATATAAAGGAGTATATTCGTATATAATAGACCCATAAGGGTAATATGAACATTAAGCTACGGTAAGGCAAGGTAGGCTTCGTGAAGAATAAACAAAAACATAATAATAATAATAATAAGCGGAACTTTATGTGAATGCGGAGAAGGAGGCCTCCTTCCGACGAAGGATTCTCAATTACGGAATTCTCGGATCATCTTTGCTGGACAACATTTCTCTACGGTCTTTCACCTGGAAAACCTGGCTACAATAGATCCTTGATACACTCCAGATCCCTACAGTACTCCGGATTCCCACCGATCTGTATCCCCAAGGCACTCTCGGGATCCATACATTTCTTCGTATGTTAGGGCACTTAGTCCACCACTGATCGCCACGAGAGTCCTATCAGAAGTAAGCAGTTCTAAAATACCACGATGTAGAGAGCTCATGGAAAAGGCTGCACTTTGAATGTGAATGGAGCTCATTGGACCTCAAATATAGTTTGCATCCTATATTTTACTCTAGGGATCCGGAGTGCATCAAGGATCTATTGTAGCCAGTATTCTATTTTCATTTTTTAAACTTATCATCACCTACTAACATTAAAAACAATTCAAGGGAATCCAGATTAATCCTTCAAAGATTTAATAATAAATTGAATATCTAACCTTCATTTCGCTTCTTATTGTCTTTGAACAAAAAAATCCCTCAATTTTTGTAATTTGTAATCTCTCAAGTTTGTTTATTTTCTTGTGTACATATACACAGTTTCAGCTATGTTTATTTGAGAAGTGTTTAAGTTTCTCCTTAGTTACTTTTTATTTGATCCCTCGGGCAAACTTTTTCTTCTTTATGCTTGTTGTTAGGAAACCATTACAAGTAGATGGTTTTTTTTCCTCCTTTTCTTCATAGAATAATATAATGTTTTAAAGCTACATTAATGATACGATAATTACAACATAGAGAAGGGAATTATTGTTGGGGGAAGAAATGTAGCGTGATTTGAACTTATTGAATCATTTTGTATTTCTATCAATTAAATAGATAGACATATTATCAACCAAATGAAAGTGCTACATTATTTTATATCAATTACTTTTAAAAAGATTCTATTACAATGAACGCTTGCATCTTCACGGTTCGGTGTTCGTGTCCACCAATACTTTGCAGATACTTTTGAAATTAAATATTAATAGTTTTTGGTTTGCACATTCGTTATCTTTTTTTAATTTATGGTAAGAATTACGTACTAGTGAGTTTTTGCAAAAATATAAAAAATGAATTAAGCAAAGGATTAACTTATTTGAATGAATAAACATATTATACACTTTTATTGTTCAATCAATCTTAGAGTCATATTGTACTTCGTAGAATATCACTTTTCGTTGCAAGTTTAGATACCAATTATCTGCGAAAAAGCGGGAGTCATTTCGTACATAAATTTAGAACAATTAATTATTTATTTTAAAAGACACCTTTATTAGATATTTTTCTCATATCAACAGGAGGTTTCTTTCATTACTTTCTACAACCGCATTTTTACAAACCAAGTTGGCAAAATAGGATTTGTAGGGTGTCCAGTAATATAGTCGTAGGTATCAATATTTATAACATAAGAGTATATTAATGACGATACACTCCCCACTCTGTCCTAGCAGCTGAACTCCTTCTTTCTGATGTACCTTATTTCTATGTATCTTGCTTTTGTTTAATTAATTCCCTTCAGCCCTAAAGCGTTAAAGTAAGAGGCGCATGCAAGGAAAAAGTAAACAAAAAAAATATGCCAAAATTTTGGTAATTTCCTTTAACGTTAGATGTCGTTGTCCATGAAATTACGTCACAATCCTATTTAAAACCGGTTTAAAGGGATTAAATTTGATGATTTGAAATATATCAAATCACTACAAGATAAAAACTGTCTCCAAATATCAATAATAAAAGGACTTTTTTATTATTTTCAAAGAGCTCTAGCATAAAATCGCCCTTACGGACTAAAGA
>CP045901.1:19562255-19578372 GCA_013387185.1 Caligus rogercresseyi
TGAAATAAGCTCTCTGTTGAGAAGAGAAGACGAAATTCACCGAATCAAACTGAAACTTTCCGAAATTGACGATCTCTCGAAATCAAGACTTCAATGTGTTCAAATAGAAAAAAAATCTATTAAAAAAATCAAAAAGAATCTTTTTAAGGAAGACGGCTCTATAAGTAAGTCTGAGGAAGAAAATAACCAGTCATTTCAAGTTTTTATTCGGCATTATATTCGTGCAATGATTGTTCCCCTCAACAAAAATGTTTAAAATGTGAACGAAATGATGCGAACTTTTGCAACCAAATTAAGAGTTCATCAATATCAGACATACCGGAAGACATAGTAAACAAAATGGAATCGTTGATAACTATGGAAGAAATTTTAACTGCTATTAACAAAAATGCTAAGAGAGATAAAGCCCCAGGTAACACAGGGCTCAGTTTTGAATTTTATAAAAATATTCTAAGCCCTTGCCCCGATTTTACTCTTATTTTATGAAAAGTTCTCGCTGTAGGTGCATTCCCGTCTTACGCACCACTGGCTCACTGGTTCTCATACCTAAAAAAGATAAAGATCCTCGATTTGTCAAAAACCTCCGCCCTTTAACCATGCAAAACTGCATTTTCAAGATCTTTTCATACATAATTAGTAACAGGCTAAATGAATGCATGAGTCACATTATTAATACATCGCAATACGGATTCGTCAAGAGCAAACTAATCGAAGACATTCCTTTTAACCTCCAGACCAAATACGAAACCAATTTTAATACATCCATTTTAACCATCGATTTAAAAAGGCTTTTGACACAGTTTCTCACTTACATATAATTAAAACTCTTGCAAACAAGGGGTTTGGTCATTATATGATGAGATTGGTTGGCATTCTTCTTTCCAATGCAAAAAACACCGTTGGCTATGGTGCCAAACAATGCACATACCAAATAAATAGAGGCTGTCTCCAGGGAGATCCGAGCGCTCCCCTGTTATTCATCATTGCAACTGATCCTCTCCTAAGACAATTATCAAAAATTGAAGGGATAGATGTCAAAGCCTATGCAGATGACACTACAATCCTAACCACGGGCGATGTACAACGAACGACACAAAATTTCACACGTGTGTTCAAATATTTGAGTGATTTCTCCAAAGTCTCTGGCCTTTGTATAAACGAAGAAAAATGCGAAGTACTCAGCCCCCACAATGATCATCTCTCTCCGATTTGGCCATCCATATCTACCCAAAAAAGTTTAAAAGTTTTAGGAACATGGATCGGACTCGACTCTGGGTCAAAAAACTGCAGTGAAATTATTAATAGGATAAGGAATGCAATAACCTTTTTCACTCCACTCAATCTTGGATTCTGGAATAAAATAATCAGCTGGAATATTTATATTCTCCCAAAAGTAATTCATCTTCTTAAGGTAACTCCTTACGACCATATAACCTGTGACACTGTTAACTCCCTAAAGGAAAAATATTTCTTCTCTCCAAGTACAAGAACCTCTCTCACAAAAGACTACATAATCCTCACGGATATGGTGGTCTTGGTGTTCTCGATTTTTCGTCTATGTGGAGAAACATGAACTCACGATGGTTTACAAGGTTAAAAGATTGTACAGAGGATTGGGCAGAAATGATAAAACAATATCTGATCTCCCAAAAAGAAGACTTAAAAAAGACCTCCATAAGGGTTATTTTCAAATTTTAAGAAAATCCTCACTCATGTGTCCTCTTCTAAAGGAAATGAGCGAAGCAGCAACACCACTTATTGTTAAGTTTGAGGAATACCTTGGTTGGCAAATGCCTGCAATGGATGCAATATCCTCTTTAAGGAAGGACCTTTCAACGTTCCAAGGGTTGTCGTGTTTGGGGGACATGGAATTTGAAAACAGCCTTTTAGGGAAGATGCTCTTCCATAGAATAAAACACATTCAAGGACCACCAAAGTTTAAAAATAGACCTGTCACTCCCTTTAGGATAATTTTTTCCAATGTGGCCCCACAAGTCTTGAGAAGATGCGGAACGAAGGCTACTCTTTCGCCCTTTTTAAATTACCTCTCCAGGAGGGAGATAGATCGAGACATTAAATTATGCATTAAAGCCTTTAAAAACCCTCTTTTGACCTCTGCAGAAAAATGGTTCAAGTACAGGGTCCTCAGCGGAACACTCCAAGTTGGGAAACACTTCGGTAGTGGAGAAGGAAAAAACTGTTATTTCTGCAGAGAGGAACCCGAAACTTCAAAACACCTTCTATGGTCTTGTAGAAAACTCCTCAAGTTTTATGAGGAAACGATAGGAATAATTAAAAGCCACTGGAAAATTACAACCTCCAAGAACGACTTCATATCATTCTACGTGGGAGAAGAGGCGGACCATATCAACGCAATTATTACAAAAACACAGTTTTTTTATTATGCAATAAAAGCAAAAAGAAATTTTATGTGATTCAGTGATAAATATTACAAAAAACTATTCTAAATTGTTAAAAAATCTTAAAGCATAATTGTTTTTAGTACGTGTTTTAACATATTTTAATTTTTTGTTACTTATGTTTTCAATCTTATGCTAATTTTTATTACTTGTTTTTCTGTGTTTGTTTTGAAATGAAAAATAAATGCTTATAGTCTGCGGACTATCAAAAAAAAATGAAAACACCTATGTTTACATAACAAACAATCTATATATATATTATATATATTTTCCAGGATCCAGATGAAAAATTATTTACTTGCGTTAAATATAATTAAGGATTATTTAGTTTAAAATTTTATCTGAATGAATATAGTACATATACATATTTGTGAAAGATTTCCAGTTTTGTTGGGTCTTCCTGCTCCCGAATAGAAGAAAACCAGAGCTGGTATTCGGTAGAAAAATATACCGCCGGTTCGATATTCGGTAGTATCCCGAATACCGATCGATATCGTTTTATTTTGTTAGATTTATTATCTATCTCAGTATCGATCGATATTCGGTACGGAGATTTACAAAGAGAGAGAAATTTATTTATTATCTGCTTTACTCCTTCAGATGCATTCATATCGACAGTTTATAACAAGGACATTAAATACATCATTTGTTATAATTTATTAGAGATTATTTAAATTCATACATACTAATCTTATATAAATTATATATTACTTGATTTTGTAGGAAATGGAAGGCTATAGATTTTTTTATTTACTGTCTCTTATTGTCCAATATTAAATGCCCGTTCAGGTACTCTAGTAATCAATGCATAGAATAAGCTTATATTGAATGTCTATTTATGTATCTGCTCTATAATACTATAAGTAAGAGTTTTTTTTTATTTTCGAAGTTCAAGCTCTTCACACAATAGCACTTGGGCAAGCGACAGTTGAACGATGTTTCTCTGTTATTGAAGGGAATAAGCTCTCTATATCTTATGTCTCTATATTAATGCTACAAGAGTCATACTTTCAATATTACCGTGGCCATTGTCAATCGGTACGGTATTTTGGTAGTTTTCTACCGAATATCGTATAATCAGTTCGTTACTTGAAATCTACCGTCGGTAGTATCGAAACCAATTTTCATTCGGTAGTCGCAGCTCTGAAGAAAACTGAAATCAAAGAGTAGTATGGCCGATGGTGCAAAACTTTTGCGCAATTACAGATTTCAAGACAATCCTGAAATTAGCATCCATGTATGAATTGTGAGTATTTTATTAGACAACATTTTCATGCATTTGTAAATTGTCAAAATCCAAGGGTGAAACATGTCTTAGAACTTAACGTTTGTCTCTAATTGCACAAAAATTAAAGCTAACAACTTTATTTTAGAAAAGGACATAAGACCTTTCCTCATTGATACTGCTGTAACGCCATTTTTGCTTTTTAGGTCAAAATTCCTGACTTGGAAGCATCAACATACAAATGGGACAGATACCTCATTATATTTTATCCAAACAGTTCAAATTCTACTGGAACGACATCAACAGGATCTTAAGAATATATCGCCATCTGGATTGAATAAAAAGTACTTTTATAAATCAATCGTTTTGTTATACAAATGGTCTTTTCTGGATAGTAATTTAACAATAATGTTCATTCATGCTTTTTACATAACTGTCCAGATATGCTTTCATTTTTATGTATCTCTATGTTTTTATTGTAGTTTTTTATTAACACTATATTTTTATTTTACAGTAACGAATAACACTATTTTAAGCCATATAAAGTAATCAATTTTTTACTGTAAATTAATTTTTTTTTATTCTACACTGGATATCACTATTCCAGGCGTACTGATTCCCAGTGGAGGCTCGCGGGAGACTTGTTCGCTACTTCCCCTCATTCTCGCAAAGACAAAAAGTGAATGACCTGAAACCTCTTAGTATTTAGGAGGTTTTTAGGGATACATTGTGTGAGTATTTAACCTTTTTTATTTTAATTGTCACTGTGTAATATTTATATCGTTTTACCGCATTGATTTTTACGAAGAAAAAATATTTTCTTTTTTAACTCCTAGAATGTTTGTCTATTGAAATTAACTTTTATTTTATCGAATTAATTTAATTTAGAATGTATATTTATATATGTGATTATATGTACTTCGTCAAATGCAATAGGTCGAAAAAAAAAAACCGTAAAAATGAACATTAAATAATACCTATTCATGCAAATCTTAATATAGCTCAATAAGAAACATATCCTAGTTGCTTTACAAAAATGATGAGACGACTTTTTATGAAAACAAATAAGTATCTGTTACGATTAGAAAGATCTGACCATCAGTAAAAATGGCTGTATGAATGTTATTACAACTTTTCCAAATATACATTATTTTGCTGTAAATAACTTAAATTTATTTATGTTTCTGTGTTATTTCGAAACTAAGGGTTTGGCAGGCAAGTTTACTAACTTTCATCTTGAAACTGTTTATTCTATGCATTGAATAAAGATCCAAGGCTTATTATTTTCCAAAATGTTATAAAAGAATGCTTTGTACCTATTGAAGATCCCCTTTAACATAAGTTATGATGAATGTCTATCTTATTGGACTCATTATTAGCTGCCCAACTCCATGATCAATAAATAGAAAAGAATAACTAGGTATGTTGAAATACTTTGGTCAAATCATTCTCCCTTGCGACTTTATGCACACATTTTATATATAATCTCGACCATCTATTATTTTCCCTGTCATAGCGTCAAAACAGTATCTATTATTGTGTAAGTTGCATATATCATATAAATTATGTATACGTTCATATACAGAGAAACTATTTTTTGGCCTACAGTTTACAACATTAAATAACTGAAAATGCTAAATATGAGCCAAAGTACTGGAACCTGGCTATAAATGGAAATAAATGCTCTACAATCACATATCGATACTTAATTTATCAACATAAAAAATACTTTTCATATATTTAAGAACATTCTTCATTATCATAATGTTTTATTCTTCTAGAACGCATAAATGTCTGCTTATATATATATATATATATATACGATTTCGGGTGTTTGCCATGACCCTCCCTAGTGTATCAGCGGGTAAATTGGCAATTTCCTCTCTGATGTTGGCCTTCAAGTCCTATTGGCTTCTCGGGGTTGAAATAACACGAAATTTCAATATCCTTCCAAAATAAAAATCACAAGGGGGACAAATCGGGGGAAACGTGCTGGCCACTCCAAATCGCAGTATATAGTGCGTATTTACCGTATATACAGTGCGTATATACAGTATATACAGGTATATACAGTGTATGGCCAATGGGGACGTCACTATCTGATATGATTTTCAAAACTATGTGAAACAAAACTTTAAATATGTACTACAATCATGAAACAAAGTTAAAACCTTACATCTTGTTTTATTCGTTGAAAAAAAAAGACGTTATGTTGCTGCACCCTGTATATGTTATATTAAACAGTAGCTTTTTTTGCCTATATGGTTCGATAGAATTGCATCCGACAGGATATAAATAAACATTAAAAAATTTCTATCGAACCTAGGATCTTATGAATGAGGTAGACCAAAAATGACCATCCCCTCTCGGGACTCGAACCTGCGCCCCCCAACATTGGTAGGTGAATACGCCTTAACGCACACGGCTATCACAGTCCCTTTATTATTATTTACAAGATAATATTTCTTATACATTGTTCTTTTAAAAATACTATTTAAACCTGAAAAAAATCTGTCAAATGCATAGTCATTGTTTTACAAAAGAAAAATAGATGCCAAATTAATTGTTTATCATGTTAATGTTTTTACACACTCTTACATTCAAAATAAAAATGACCATTGGTAATTTTTTAATAAGTTCCTGTTAGATTTCTTGGTTGCCAGCTTTACTGGAGCTCCCTTGATCCATTTTTCATACTCTCAGGGATACATGTCGCTATAGTTATCAACAAATGCACAATTACTTATATTACTTTCCTATGATATATTAAGCATCTTTTTAGCCGATGGCAAGTAATATATTGATTGAGAATATAATATTGCCTTTTTGACAGGGAGTATTTGGCAATTGTCACAGTCTGTATATAATGAACGGAAAGAAATTTATTTGTTGTAAAATGACTTTGAGACATATGATGCAACGTGTGCGATATTATTATTCTATATTTTTCTTTTTTCCTTGCAGTAAAATCTTTATTCTTTATTGCGTATAAAGAATTGATATATATACACATATAAATTATATAAAAATAAAATTTTTTTCTAATAGCAGATAACAGCTGATTTTTCAATTAATGGATTAGACTTCAAACCTTAACGAAAAAAAACGTTAAAAAAATATTTTTAAATATATATTTTATACAAACATTAAATTATTAACAGTCACATAACTATTTTCTTATTTGAATACGTATTGCAAGTATAAATAAGATGTATAATTTA
The DNA here is from genome assembly GCA_013387185.1 of Caligus rogercresseyi. NCBI lineage: Eukaryota > Metazoa > Arthropoda > Copepoda > Siphonostomatoida > Caligidae > Caligus > Caligus rogercresseyi. Next base: position 19,569,122 of record CP045901.1, read on the forward strand.
AATAATTATACAATCAATGAGTCAATACACTGTTTGCTTAATTCAATAAATAAGTGGTGTTTACTTGTCTGTAAGAGCTCCAGATGTTAATAAATAGTTTATATATATAACATTATTCTAACGTCAAGGCTGGCGTTACTTGACGTATTTCAAATTGGAAACATACTCATAACAATGACATCATATATAGATTCGATGATCACTTTTCTTTTTCTAAAAAGTGTACATTTATAATTGTGGACAGGCATTGGGAACGTTTTCTGTTTGCACAAATATGAGACTATGTGGAGCAAATTAGTTATAATAACATTTCAGTTAACAGATTATATTTATTTTTTGTCGAAATAACATCGTGAATGCCGAGTGAGCCTCGGAAATGTAGACAATTTGTAATTTCAACAAGATATATTTCGGCAACAAAGTGTAGTACAGTCATCAAACTTGTCAATAAGTGTTCGATGTAGCACCCTCCAGCATTGATGATACCTTCATGCATCCTTTTGAAGACCTGCACGTGTTCTTGATGTACTCTTGAGACATGACGTTCCAGTTCTAGCTGACAGAGTCCGTCAGGGCGCTGTTGTTGGGGTGGCAGATTGTGCAGGCTCTGTTCTCGACGTGAGTCCAAAAAGAAATAGTCGAGGGGGGTCGCGTCTGGGTTATAAGGGGTCCACAACGTTACTAAAGAGGACTTGGCAAATGTAGTGATTAGTCTTTTACATCTTTTCTATCAAAAAATGCCTCTGCACTCACACCAAACTCTATCGTACCATGTTCTTTACTAACATGCGCAATATAATCGACGCAATCTCCAGATATTTTTTGTGTGCAACCTCATCCACTTCAACAGAACCTCATTTTCGGCCTACCACACGGCTTCTTGATCAGCTTTCACCATCCCATCACTTTAGCATTCTTCTCGATGCTCTCATTTCCGCGTATGGAGTACACAGTGGCTTTGGATACATACAACTGCATCGAGAAGCTGGTGGGCATCTGCACCACATCCAAGAGTGTGCGGATCCTCTTCTAACGTTCTTTTCTCAGTAACTACAGCAGCTACATGCATGCCTTTTTTACAATTCATTTTTGTCTTGCTTAGAACACAAAAGTCGGAACTTATCATTTTCGATTCGCCAAACCTCAAAATATTAAAAAGTGTCTAAATATACCTGGCTCACCTAGTATATGTAATTTCACAAACTCATGTACACATTAATAAGCAATTAAATATAATTTGTTTAAAGCAAACTATCTACCTCTCAGAGACGCTTTCATCTATAAAAAATATAAAATTTTAAAATCAAATACATAAGTACTCAAAAGCAACAAATATCCCAAGAGGGTAATCAAAAATGATAGGATACGAAATTAAAAAATTAAAGTCATGAACTATAGAAACAACTAATTGAATTTGACTTGTATATTACACTATCATTTCAGGAATCAGAAATGGAGAAATAAAATTAATAGTGATATATACATAATTCCAAATATGTTGGGCAATATCATTGAATTGAATTATTATAAATAGTATATCATTTCTTCCGAAGGAGCTTTTAAATTATGATGTAAAATAAGCTATTAGAAAATAATGAAATTTTAATTATTCCTATGTATATATAATTTCAACAAATCCATAATAAAGAGAGAAAATATAAATTAGTGTAGCTTTAACGTCCTTATAAATCCACCATAATAAAGAGCAAAGAATTGATATTAATGATATTATTGATAGTCCTACGAATATCTCAAAGATATAAAATGATTAACTTTCTCTCTCTGTCATTTTTCTCTCTCATTATGTGTCTTTCTTCTCTTGATTGCTTTTGTTATATGAGCTCAATTTAAATAAGTCACGAAGCCTCCAGTTTGTGACCCTTTAGCTAAATAGTACGAGATATTTTTAAATTGTTTGTCTCATAAAATATTTCTTTTTTAAATCATTTATATAAGTTCTCTAAGAATATAATAGTTTATCAGTAAATCGACTAAAATACAGATATGTAATCAATATATGTAGATATATAACCAATGGGCATATAAGTAGGCTTCTTCAAACACAAATATGCATAAACATACATATCAACTGGAATTTATACAAATGACATTAAAATTAATCATAAGAAATACAGGACATGATGAAGACGATGATAAGATAAAATAATTATTAAGATCCCAGTATTTAGGTGGAGGTTTTTCTTCTTATTGTTGTCTTGGTCAACTTGAAGTTTGTTTTGGAATTTTCCCTGTGGATGGAGCGCAGAATGTCTAGATTTCTTCGGACGAGGTCTTGGAGACCATAGGAAGTCCACCTCCGCACGTTCTTGAAGCATAGAGTGTCCTTTGTACAGTAGAAATTGATTTATATTCTAGGTAATGAAGAACAATTTCCGTTTTCTTTGGCATGAGCCCCTCAATTTACAAATCTTCTTTTCTAAGGCAACACAAAATGGCATCACTAATCTCTCATGAGAAAGCCGAGTTCTTTTCCAGAACAAAGGATATCGAAAATGCTTGCATTTCGCATGGAAATACCCAAATTTTAACTGTTCACTGCTAGGTTGCAGAATTCGGATGACGTCATATGCTTAGATTCACATTGTCATAGTTCGGGAAAGCTTTATAATAATATTTATCTTCCTTTGGTTGATTCTTTGCTGGTCGTCATAGTAAAAATAGTTTTTGACTAGTTATGTGAGGGGATAAAGACTAAGGTCATTAGTGGATTAAATTTGGTATCACAAAAAAGTTCAAAGTTGTTTGACAAGAAAAAAATATACCAAAAGCAGTATAAATGTGATGCTTGCAATGTGAATTCTTCAAACTAAAAAAAAACATTCCTTCTGAAACCAAGAATTCGTTATCATATGTCGGGAATGTTATCAAGGTTTATCATTCAAAGGAATATTTTAAGTTATGAAAAAAGATTGTTAGTATAAGTTACTTCCTATAATTTTTCATAACAATATCCTTGACTTTGGAACACAAACTATAATTTATATACTACAATATTTGTATATAGATTATATTTTGTGTAATTTCTCTGAATACATAAGGCTATAAGGTTTTGTCTGCATATAATATGCTTTTGTACAAATAATGAATTTTAGTGTTTTTTAATGCACTATTTAATTTTAAAACGATGTCTATAATCTGAGCGCTCTACATGAAATAGAGTTTTAAAACACATAATATTTTTATAGTTATTTTTATTATCAGTAAATTTGTATTAATAAACTACCAACTGCTTAACTATTACTTTTTCACAAGAGGAAATAAATTTTATAACGATATTTAAATATTTTAACGTGTATTCAACGCGAATTTCATTGCTTTGGGATTTGAAAAATATGCTTAACAAGCACTTTGTGAGTAAAGGAAATTCCAGAAACTAATAAAATAAAAAATTTACAAGTAAGGATTTTATTGTTAAAAAACTTTTTGACAATTGTGAAAGAAATTTTGATAATGCATTAAATTATTGTCATATGAACAAAACACTAAACATAAATAACGCATAATGACATAACACATAGAATTTAATTATCAAAAGATCGGAAAACATTGTTAAGTATTTAAACCCGAACATTTTCCTTGTTTCGAGGGTTCTCATAATTGGAAAACTGATATTTAACTTTATTTGACTCTTTAAAGATGGTTTAATATCCAAAAAGAGGCACTGAAGGAATAATTTTAACTTTTATATAAGCTTTAATTTTTACTTAAAAAGTTGTCCTATAAAAAGGGAAAGGAGAAAATATAATTTCATTAAAAGTAATTTAGATTGTATGCTGGAAAGTTAGACATGTAAAAATGCATTATCTAAATTGCATACGTGAGGATGATGCATAAAAGGGAAAATTAGTTGTTTTAGATAACCACAAACGGAATTATATTTATTTCACGTACAAAAAAAGGATGTGTGCATTAAGTAATTTGTATCTAAAACCATACTCCCTTTTCCACCGTGTGTGTTGAGATATTTGAAATGTAAGAGTGCTCATATTTTGTGCTCATTTTTATGGTTTGATGGAGTGAATATGAGCATTAAAGTATAAATCTTATTTCATCGAACCAACAGCATATTTAATGATGTTGGTCAAAAAATTTTTAACTAAAAGCTTGATTATAACTTTCGAATTGTTTACAACCTTTAATCTAACGTTTGTTACTGAGGTACTTATTTCTTTATAGAACTAGTGATTGAGGAAGTCTTCTTATTATCTTCTTTTGTTTTAAAACAATGTAAAAAAAATCCGGTAAAAACATTCCATTCTAAAACTATAAGTATGTAGAAGAATAAAAAATATATATTGTTTTATTTGTTTAGAATGTAAAAGTAACAAAATACATGACTAAACTTAGGTGACTAGAATCTAAAAAAGACCATCATCACGGTCAAGAGGAAATTGTAGCCCTCATCAGTATTTCAACACTGAAAGGACTCTATTCCTTTTATAATAACAATTTTTTCTTCAAATAATGTCTTTATCACCACCATATTTGAACCATTAAAAAATTGTGCAAAACTAGATCGTTAGAGCGCATTAGCTCAGTCTAGTATTGTTCTACTCTCTTTCTCTCTATATATATATATATATATATATATATATATACATATTATATATATAAAGTTAATTGATATCTCCATTTATCCCATTTTTAATAAGAATAATTTCACCCTATACTAGTATTGATAAGAGTGAAAAAGTAGTGTCAAATTATTTTCAGAGTAAATAAAAAGGCTTTGTTTTCTTCTATGTAATTTGTAAGCAATACATTTATATAAATAGAGCACATTTATGAACGATCAAAGTAAATTATAGAGTATATGTTAAGGTGAACTTATTTCTGCACAAGTCATAAGAACAATTCAATATATTAAATCCAAGATATGTTCACAACAATAACCAAAAACACAATTAAGTTACAAAAGCAGGTCACATGCATTTCATAGGTATGTTTGCAAGTTTATTTTCTATTGTTCGCCTGAGACTACAATGACACTCATGTTGTAAATGCCTTAGAAGCCAGTACGCAAATTATGCATTTAAATTTCCCTTAATGGAATGTATGTATTATTGTAGTTTGGATTTACATCCTGCGGTGAACAAAAGTTTGTCTTTTAGAGAGTTATGCCATAAACAAACATACTTCCCCAATGCATATGTTTCTTCCAACTAGATACATACATTTCATCACTATCTTCCTTATTCAAACATTCAACAAAAGCAATCAATAGAAAAGTTTTACTTTCTTATAAGTTATTTTTCTCAGACTTATTAAGTATCTACTAAAATTATAAATTGTAAATGAAAATATGTTGCTTAGCAAAAATGTAAAACCTTAGATAGAAGACCTAAATGAAAGTAAACATTAATGTTGAGGGTGCAGGTTAATTTTAGTAAACTTAAGTGAAAGGATCTAGACTCCTTTAATTAGCTTGAATATATATTCATGGATGAAATGCTATTGAACCAAATAGGCAAAAAAGTACTCAATCCGAACAATTTATTTATTTGTGTATTGTCTATTGTGTAGAAAGACCAAATAATTATATTAATTATTACATTTCTTTTTAGTATTATTTACAATGACTATTTGTTTGTAAAACGTTTTTGTATACAAAATTACATTTTTGTCATTGAATAAATAAATGCTTTCAGTTTTTTAATAGAGAGATCAAAACCTTTTCCCAATATTTTTTTTACTTTTATAAGAAAATAATAGTTTTCATGGATAACTTAAAGAACTTAAGGCGTCTAACGTCGTCTTACCACAGATAAAGCAGTTGATAAGCACATGAAGAGAAACGTTATGAAAATAACGGTGTTCGTTTGATGCGACTATGCACAGCGTATAGGAAAGCTTTTTGGCTGTGCTTGGAACGAGGAGTACATTTTCGGCCAATACAAATCCTAGGCTCACTCCAAGGAACATGGTTACTCCGGCCGTGGCTATTATTGTTAGATTGATGTTGCATTTCCAGTAGTCTTGGCGGAGATTTGGATATAAATTGCACCTGTAAAAAGATAAAAAAATTTTTTTAAATAATAATTAACTAGTTTCAATATACGTTTGTTACACACTTTATTAAAAAAATATATATAAGTGATCTATTTGACTGTTCGAGAAGGACGTGATATGCACAAAGGTATATTTTTCACAATTTATTAAATGTATAAAAATATATAAAAACTAAAGATGGATACCAAAAATAATAAGAATTATGTTTGCCGTAACTATTTGAAGTTCCTAAGCAAACAAAAAATCAGTTTATCACATATCAATTAACTTATTCCTAGTCTTTGAGATAAAATAATTATAATTTAATAAATACACGTTATTTCAGTTATTGAAAAGATATTAATAATGAATATTTGTCATTGATTTATAGCTAATTTATGATGCAAAAAATGATTTCATTTTTATTATTTATTCAATTCAGTATTTATTTTTTAACCTTCTTAATCATTCATGTTTTCACGAATAATGAAAATATTTAAAACTTATTGTATTTTAATATTAAAGTCAATAGATGTTTGAAGCATTTTTCGTTTTTTTCTTTTTTTAAATAATATAAATATATTTTTATTATTTATGTACCGCTTTAAAAATAAATAAAATTAGAATGATCGAATTTAAGAACAAATATTTTCTTCATGATAAAAAAATAGTTTTTGGCATACTTTTACTCTATAAATATATTAGCATATTTTTTTTAATTTCACAGTTCATGGAATATATTCAATTACCAAAAAATATATAATTAGATGCTTATATGGAATATTTTATAAATACACTTTCTAAACAAGAAATATTTTTTTAATTACCATAAATATTACGTGGTATACATTAAAAGCTAATATATTTTAAAAGATATTTTTAATATCTTTGTTTGTAAAGTTACATTTTTTAATATTATAAGTCATAGTACATTTTATATTTATAAAATTTTGATACCATGGAGTTGCCTACCCTTGACTTTCCATATTTTTATTAAAAGTGTATATTATAAAAGTATGATATCATTTTCATATACATATTTTTGAAACAAATTCCAGGTGTTTTGAAAATATGTGTGTTGAGTAAAGTTTTTCATTCATAGTGAAAAGAAGTGAAAAGAAGAAAAAAAGATTTGCTCAGATTGCTTTTCCAATAATTTTTGTATGTCGTTTCATTATACAGGGTTTTGAAATAGGGACGCTCACATTTTACGTTGAATAGGTTTCGAGAAAGACGCCGCATTTTTTAATATTTTTTGACAACTGTGCTATGAAATATTTGTAATTTCATCATGGAGCAATCGCACTCAAGCAACACATTATAAGTTCTATTACAAAAGTGGTGAATCTTTGATCCAAACTTTAATAACGCTAAAAACCATTTTATGGTCAACGTTATTGACCTGCAAAATCGACATTCAACGTTTGGTGAAAAGAATGAGCCCACATACACGCTACATAATGTTCCTGTGGCAGTGACAAAGAAACGCACAAAGTGTAGGAAATGTTGCTTCCAAAACGCATGTATACGCATGATAACCCAAAACATATCTTTTAATGTCTTTATGCAATTGTTGAGGTGAATTTTGCCTAATGATATTGGCCTATACCCATATAAGATCACGTTGATACAATAACTGAAGACATTCGAGCACTTCAAACGTCAGGAATTCGTAAAATTGGCTGAAGGAAATTTGAAAATAACCGTAAATATCATCACCCAATCCTTCTGTGGTGAGTCTAAATTTGGGCTCAGCTGCTTTGTCAAAAAAAATCATATTCGCTATTATACATGTGATTCATGAGATGACATTGCATCCCAAAATATTACTGTTTGATGTGAATTGCATCCAGACTATTTTATTGGAGCCACATGTAAATCCTAGTCTACATCAATAATCCGTCAAAGTTAGAAGAGTCACAACAATTATTAAGCGCAAAATATTCGTAGTGTCAGCCAATTTAAGCAAAAAGTAGTTGAAAATTGGTTCAAAGATTGGACTTCGTAAAACATACCACTGGTGTCACTCAAATGACATATTATGTAGTTCACAAATGTATTTGAATGTATTTACACGACAAATAATCAAATATCTTGATATGTGAACGCTCTTTAGGAAGCCCTTTACATTATCAGACTTTTTTATTTTAGATAATAATTCTAATCAGTTTCATTAAATCGTGAACTTTTTGAATATTTTTTTTAAATTGTGATAAAACAAGCATCCATTAACGGATTTTCATGGACACACAAGCAATCAAAATATAATGCCAGCCATATTGAATGTAATGGAACACTTCATATCGATGACCTTTACGCGTATTTGCTTCTATATCATTGCATCCGTGTGCAATATAAACAAGCTTAATATCGTTTTAAACGGGTCGAAACAAGGATCACTTCAATGCGGTTGACCAAAACTGAGATTCTCCTCTAGGGAGACGTCGAACAGGTGCCCTCAACATGAGTGTTGAAACTCGCCTCCATTGGGTAATGAGTTACTTTACAACATTTTGCCGAGCTAATTTTTTTTTTGTGACAAGGAGAGTAACCTATTAAAAAATAACTTTAAAAAAGCCAAATAAACAATTATTTATTTAGAAAAATTATATTCCTAATTTATTCTTAGAGTCATGCTATTTAAATGCCTACAACAAAAAATAGGTTTATGTCATCTAATAATAAAATTATTAATCTCATGTTATTCTAAGTAATATATGTTCATTCATGTTAAAGCTTACGTTTAGTACACACGGGGTTTTTTTGCAATTCTTAAAGTAATATAATATCACATACATTAACAATGAGTTGATTACTTTGCAGAGATCTAATTTTGAACATGTATACAAAAGCGTGACTTACAGAAGGATTCTTAAAAACATATACAAATTATAATATATATTTTTTGGATCTACAAATTAAACCCCTTCTTAGTGATTTGTAAGTTTTTTTTTAATTTTATATGTTAAATCATAAGACTTCACTGATTTGAGTATATTATTATCCATTCATTCAGATCTGTTATTCATAGAGAATGGCTAATCATTCAAACATCGTTTGTGCGCCATCAAAAAGGTTTATTTTTATTATTTGATGGGCATTCAGAGAACCTTTTCACGATGACATATTCAATCTAATAACACTGTTTCACTTGAACAGTGTTAAAATATTTTTTTATATTTATCTCTTTTAATGAATTCATTTAGTGACTCCTTCTATTCACTAAAGCCTATTATATGTTT